>JARQZK010003650.1:595000-669717 GCA_030704885.1 Cynegetis impunctata
CGAGTAATGAAAATAAGTTGAATGTTTGTTAAGTTGTCATTTAATTGAAAAATTTGCAATGTTGTCGGACCCTCTCGACCAACGCGCCGGTAATCGGCATTTCACGTTTGACAGTCGCCGAGTAACCTATAAGATTTTGTAATTAAGTTTGATTTATCGATCGATGAATATGGATTCCATATAGATAGACACTTCTGGTAGGAAATAATGGTCAATTTGAATTTACCGCTCAAAATTTCCGCCATGTCAAACATGCAAGATATCTCATTTTGTTGAAAATTGGGTTAGCTATTTAGATTTAAATTTATTTATAACGTCTGGCAACAGTGTTCACGATCGACGTCATATACAACGGAGGAGTTCCCTCCTAACCTAAAAACATAAAAAAAGTCTACCAACGGGGAAAAGCTTTTTTCGATCAAATTTTATTGCATTCTTTTTGCATTGATAAAATATGTATATAAAATTCTTCCGAGCTCTCCCTACTGTATCGTTATCGAAGAATAATGAAAATAATAAACTCCATTTCTGATTGGTTGAAATTCAAGTTGGTCCCAAAACTCGGCACAAATCTTAGGGTTCTGTGGTCTCGAGATGACTACATATTTCGTTGTCAAATGTCATTCCGTCATTTGTCGTTATCCTTAGAGATGTTAAAAGCCAGTATTTTCTAGTAACAGGTACGTTCCGTTCCAGTTACTAAGTCATACCTGTGACAGATACCTGTTCCATGAACGAGACGGGCGATTCGCCCCCGCCTGACTCGTCTCGTACTTTTCTTTTCGGACTCGGAACCACAATGATACTCTTTGTGGGAACAGCGCGCTGCCGTGCCATGCGTACGCGCAGTATACTCAAGACGTTGTTGGACCGGAGCGGACCCACGAGCGGACCGACTACGTTAACGTCGTACGCACGCGGTTTCAATCGGCAATCGGGCACGCCCACTTCTCGTTCCCTCAAATATATACTCGTCTACGCCAGTAATCGAGTACGAGTACGATTCGTACCTGTTACAAGTTCTTCCTAGTCCATACCTGTTCCAAGATACCTGTGACAGGTATTTCGTACCATCTCTAGTTATCCTATGTTTGATGTGATTATTGTTTGCTCCTGCCAGAGTTATTTTTCGTACCTTGTTTCTTTGCTACCTTTATATTGAAGAACACTTCATTGCCAAATAAGGTAAGAATTCAGTTCGTCTCCAATTTTGCAGTATTATTTAATTATTCATTTGTTTAGACAGCTATGGTTAGGCCTAAATAGTTTTCATTCATCTTCAACTATAATTTTTTTTTGTAGCGTTCTAAAATGACTTCTTTGTGTCCGGAAGATGTTCCCGGTGCCGTCTTGCCAGATCAGGTGCCATTAGCAACACACCCTGTTCTTAGGTTACAACGCTGGTTAGAATGCAGAGGACTGAAAAAAGTAGGAACTAAAGCCGAACTCATTACAAGGTATAGTTTCAAATGCATTAATTATACACTATTGATAAAAAACCATTTTTACTTAATGCAAGAAATAAGTACCTGTATTGAAATGAAATTTTTCATTTACAGAATAGAGAACTGTGTGAAGGCAGGAAATGAAGAGAAGATATTTAGTGGTGTCGATGGAGGTAAATGGTACGATATAAAAAATAATGCCAAACAAGGCCCTAGCACTATCACTGAAGAATCAACTCTCGATAATATAGTATGGGGAAAGTTTCCTAGTCGTGATATTCCACAATATTTCAATAAAGGTCATATTTACACATACATTGTGGGTGAAAATGTTGAGGATGAAGACCCAGAGATAGCAGAGGAAACAGAAGATCAGTCTATTACTACAGTGAAACCATTTAGAAGAGCTCATCAATATGTCAATAGTGAGCATATTAGTGATGTTGAAGATAGTGAACATAATAATTGTTATTTATGCAAGTGTAAGTGTCTTTTATCGTTCCAGAAAACCTTGCAATATAGTGTCAGGATTATCTTAAATAGAACATCTGGAGCAGTAATAAAAGGCATTTGTGAGTGTAAACAGTCATCTTTAGGAAAATGCAGCCATGTGACAGCATTTCTGATTTTTATATCTGAGTTTGTCCAAAAATATGGATACTCAAAATTATCTGCCACAAGTCAACCACGTAAATGGGGCTTAGGATCAAAGAAACGCAATCCATCAGCAATAAAAACTGCTGTTTATCCAATGAAGAGGTACAAGACTGAATTTAGGGCTAATTTTGATCCAAGGCCTGAAGGTTATATTAAAAATTTTAATGAGAGTAGCTTTGTGGTTGATTTACAAACAGTTGGAAATAATTCTATGTTCGAGTCACTGTTCTATTTGAAATATGAAGATTTTCAATATTTAGATGATGAACTTGAGATAATTAAAATCAAAACAGGGCAATTTATGAATAATATGGAGACTCATATGAAAAATCTGTCAGATGGTAAAATATTATTTGAAATTCCTGGAACATCCCCACAGGGATCTGAGGAGTGGTTAAAATGGAGATCCTATTTTATTACATCTTCGAATGCTAAAATTGTATCTACCCAATTAAAAACCAAAAGCGCAAGAAAGAATTTTTTGCTAAAAAATTTATGGAGGGCAACCAAACCCGTAACAACAGTGGCTATGGCATATGGAATAAAAATGAAGGTATCGCAAGAAGAAATTATATTAAATCTCTTGGCAAGAATCAGGTGCTGACTGAAACTGGTCTCATGTTTAATTCAAAATATCCCTATATTGCCACAAGCCCAGATGGAGTTATTATGGAAGAAAGTAAAATCCACCACATTATAGAAATAAAATGTCCGAAAGTATTGGAGAAGTGTAAAAGTATTTATGATTTTGATAAGCACCTAACAAAGCCTCAGTTGAATAACTTCTTTTTGGAGAAGAGAAATAACACAATTTTTATCAAACAGAATCATCCATATCTTTATCAAATAATTATGTCACTCGTGATTTTTGAAATAGATATGTGCATGCTTATAATTTGGTGTCCTGCAAATATGATGACCATTCCATTATATCGAAAGGATTACCCAAATATTGCAAATGAAATAGAAAATAACATCAAAACATTTTATTGCAATACTTATGTTCCGGAAATATTTATGATGAGAGTTGTAAGAGATTTACCTCCAGTTAAACTTGAGATAATTTGATTTACTTCCGGCCCAATCATTCATCTTGTTCTCTATGAAGCATTTACTCAAAATCTCCGTTATTTTCAGATTTTTTCCTCAATTTTTAGTTATTTTCGTAATATTCAACGTTTTATATGGCATTTCCAAAATGAATTTGTTTTTAATTTTGTAAGTTTTGTGTGTACATTGATGTAATGATGATAACCTTATTTTTTTTTTATTATATTCAATGTTGATTTTGTTATATCTATATAAGACTGGAATTTTGCGATAATTTCGACACATACATCAAAAGGCTGATATGATGTGTACATTTGCTATTTATATTTAATGATTTGTGATGTTATCAAAAGGGAATAAATATTTTAGATCTATTCACTCAAAGATATATTGCATGTAATACATATATTTATTTAAAAGTTGTGTTTACTTTAATCCATTGCCTGATTATCCATAAGTTGTATGTAATTTGTTATCAAGCCGTTGATAATGAACACTTTTTGTATCTCGGATGTAGCAAGGACCTGCAAAATTAAGTTAGTTGCACGAGATGCGTTTCCTAATTTGTGATGTTTTTAAAATTTCGATGTTGAAAAATGCAAAATTCAACTTATTTAGGGAAGTATATCAATGATCTATTCAGTTTTTTTCATATTTTTATCTTTTTTTTCAATTTTGATATCAAAAAATGAAACTGAATATAATTCAACAACTTATTTTAGGAAGTATTACATCAATGATCTAGTAATTCAGTTTTTCCATTTTTTTTTTATAAATGCATGTGAAAATTAGTTTTACTTAACATTTTTCTAGCTCATGGAATTAATTCACATGTTCATCAATTTGTTGAAAGATCTAGTATTTCCTCACAAGTTCATGAAAAGGCAAATGACTGTCTTCAGTAGCACTTATTTCTTCTTGACCTTATGAAAGATTCATTAGGTTCTGAGTAGATTTGTATGACGACAATGAAGAAATTGGAAGTATTGAGTTGAAATGATCATATTTTATGATATAAGTTACTTTTCACGATAAATTCAACTATTTTTAAGGAAATTTAAGGACAAAGTACCTACATTAAATATTTTTATTGGTAATTATTGAGTTTACAACAGACTGCCCCGATTTTCTTGAAATTTCGGATTTTAGCTTATTTTGGCCTGAAAAAGCCGAATATGAAGTCAGATTTTGTCGCTGGGTCATCTTTTTTTTTCAAAAACTTGAGCTGACCTGACTTTTCCTAACCTTACTAACCTAACCTCCGAGTTCATAAAAGTATAGAATTCATGTTATAGATGAATTTTATTAACAAAAACAGCCTTTTTTATAATTAAATTCATATATCTCAGGAATTCTATGCTTTTATGAACTCGGAGGTTAGGTTAGTAAGGTTAGGAAAAGTCAGGTCAGCTCAAGTTTTTGAAAAAAAAAGATGACCCAGCGACAAAATCTGACTTCATATTCGGCTTTTTCAGGCCAAAATAAGCTAAAATCCGAAATTTCAAGAAAATCGGGGCAGTCTGTTGTAAACTCAATAATTACCTTTATTTAACTAAACATTCTTCAAAATTCATAAGAAATGCAATCACACTGAAAATATTTGAAATGATGGGAATCAATAGTATGGGACACTTCTTTGAGAGGATTCTGTATGATTTGATTCGTCCTATAGCCCTCTCCACATGTATCCGTGCTTTAGCAATTTTTTTAGTTAGTAACTCTTCTTCTGCAGTCAATCTTGGTCGCCTCATGAGCATTGATGGTGTATACAATTTTACCTTCTCTTCATTGCATAAATCTTGAATCAGAAAGCCACGATCTGCCATAACAGTATCATTTTCTTCTAAAAATTCACGTATGTCACTTTTCTCAAATAATTCTTTATCTGAAAGGTAATTATTTACACTTACGTAGAACTCTTGAAATTTCATAAAATTTTGGTTACTTACTATTTTTGGGCTGAAAAAGACGAATCTAATATCAGAAAATCCGGGAAATCAACCATTTCCACATTTTCACCTTCGAAAAATTTCTAAGGAAATGTCAACATAGCGCCACCATAATGGATGTCGTGCAGTATTGCAGTAATGCCAACCTACAATAAGGAACTACGAAATAACTCTAATTTACATAAAATTTTCGTTGTACTCACTCATTTTGGGCCGAAATTGAGCCTGAAAAGAGTGAAAGCAGAAAAATATACGGTATTTATCGATAATACAACAACAGACTGTCCCGATTTACTAGAAATTTCGGATTATAGCTCATTTTGGCCTGAAAAAGCCGAATATGAAGTAATATTTTGTCGCTGGGTCATCTTTTTTTTTCTAAAACTTGAGCTGACCTGACTTTTTCTAACCTTACTAACCTAACCTCCGAGTTCATAAAAGTATAGAATTCATGAAATAGATGAATTTTATTATCAAAAACTAGTCTATTTCATGAATTCTATACTTTTATGAACTCGGAGGTTAGGTTAGTAAGGTTAGAAAAAGTCAGGTCAGCTCAAGTTTTTGAAAAAAGAAAAAGATGACCCAGCGACAAAATCAGATTTTGTCGCTGGGTCATCTTTTTCTTTTTTCAAAAACTTGAGCTGACCTGACTTTTTCTAACCTTACTAACCTAACCTCCGAGTTCATAAAAGTATAGAATTCATGAAATAGACAATGTTTTTGTTAATAAAATTCATCTATTTCATGAATTCTATACTTTTAAGAACTCGGAGGTTAGGTTAGTAAGGTTAGAAAAAGTCAGGTCTGCTCAAGTTTTTGGAAAAAGAAAAAGATGACCCAGCGACAAAATCAGATTTTGTCGCTTGGTCATCTTTTTTTTTCAGAAACTTGAGCTGACCTGACTTTTTCTAACCTCACTAACCTAACCTCCGAGTTCATAAAAGTATAGAATTCATGAAATAGACAATGTTTTTGATAATAAAATTCATCTATTTCATGAATTCTATACTTTTATGAACTCGGAGGTTAGGTTAATAAGGTTAGAAAGTCAGGTCAGCTCAAGTTTTTGAAAAAAAAAGATGACCCAGCGACAAAATATTAGAGAGATATCGGTGAAACGAATAGCGCATGTCAACGTTATTAACGTCCTGCGGTATTGCTTTTACGTCAAGCGGTATTTTACTTTTATTTAACAGTTATCGGCAGCGATGTTTTACCGTGCCCTAATTCACAGAACCCGCGCTATTCGAAAATGTGACTTAACCTTTTAACCTAGCTTTATGCTTTATTATTATATTATCTTTTGTTTGTCTTGTGAGTTTTTTATGTTTTAAATTGAATTTGTGCGTTTGCCTTAGCCATATCCGAGGTTTTTTGAATTATTATTGTTCCAATAAAAGACGAAACTTATATTTGTTATATAGATTCATTTTATTTTCAATCCTTTTTCCTAACTTCCACTAGAATTTCTGCAATGGATGAAGATCTTGAAGTGATAATTATTGGTGGTGAAAATGATTAGACATTGAAGCCGCTATTTTGATGAACATTTTATTATAAGGGATCAACAAGATATTGATGCCCAACAGCGTTTTTCATTAGACGAAGTTCCAGATGAAGACTGTAAATTTTTGTTTAGGTTTGAAAAGATGATATTTACAGATTGTATCATGCTCTACAGATCCCAGAGTTTATATTTTATTAATTTACCATTACTTAAAAATCAAATGAAGGAATTAAAACAGTCGTACGTTTATATTAGTACATAGTAAGTACAAGAAAACAACAAAGTTACATAACCTTCAAATTAAAAAAAAGGCTGCGCATGCCTGGCATGTTAATTTGTTAGGCGCTATTTCAAATACCGTCTGTCGTTATGCTCCGTAAATTAGGGCTGGCGGTAACGTTATTTAGGGACGTTGCGTTAAGAATCGAATCGCGCATAGGTTAAATGTCAAAATACGTATGCTCTAATACTGCCTGACGCTATTTGGGTTACCGATATCTCTCTATTACTTCATATTCGGCTTTTTCAGGCCAAAATAAGCTATAATCCGAAATTTCTAGTAAATCGGGACAGTCTGTTGTATTATCGATAAATACAGTATATTTTTCTGCTTCCACTCTTTTCAGGCTCAATTTCGGCCCAAAATGAGTGAGTACAACGAAAATTTTATGTAAATTAGAGTTATTTCGTAGTTTCTTATTGTAGGTTGGCATTACTGCAATACTGCACGACATCCATTATGGTGGCGCTATGTTGACATTTCCTTAGAAATTTTTCGAAGGTGAAAATGTGGAAATGGTTGATTTCCCGGATTTTCTGATATTAGATTCGTCTTTTTCAGCCCAAAAATAGTAAGTAACCAAAATTTTATGAATTTTCAAGAGTTCTACGTAAGTGTAAATATTTACCATCTGAAATGGATCCCTCAAATCCTTCACTCACATACATGATGGCTCCAGATGGACAGATTCCCAACAGAAATTTAACCGTGTTGAAATGTTTATAACTCGAGAATGTATTGCCTTGATGTTGAAAATTTGAAGGCATTTGTGTCATTATTTCCGTAGCATCTATAACTATTGTTATAGAATTTCCTTCAAAATTTTTGAAGCAATGTGGTTTGCTTTTGAGATTCCTGCCACTTCGAAACATCTCTCTTCTTATGCTCGCTATTTGGTGATACATAAACTGAATCCATGTGTAAAATATCCTAGACACATGGGTTTTACTCAAAGCACTCAAATGTGCCATTTCATCTAATGTGAAACCTCGCCTAAGTCGTACCAATGTTAAACACAATCTGTCATGATTGGATAGACTGATTTTATGCGATACAGATTTTCTTCCATTTCCATATACATATTGTAATTTATCCATCACTGAGGGATCCAAAAAATTAAATAGGGCTTCAAATTGATGGATGTTCAGTCCAGTGAAATACTTAAAACGTTTCTCATCACTGGCTAAGAAAGTATATGAAAAGTTGTTGCTCAATTCCATAGAAGTCTGGGTGCTTTTTTCATATATTGAATGACTGGGACTGTGCTCCGTTTCTGAAGATGACGTTGAAGCTCTTCCTTGCTCTGTGTCTTCATCTTCGCTATCAGTTGTATCTGGGGCAAAAGGCAATGGATTCGAGTCCGCAGTAAATTTTCCAGTGAAATGCTTGCTACATATATAAGAATTTTTATTAATGGTGTCAACCGTTATCTTTTCGTTTCCACTCAGCTTTATCCATTGCAAACACTTTGATGGATTTCTTTTCATTTTGGGAAAGGGACGAAACTTTATAGTTTTATTTTTCCTAGAATCACTTTTACAATTCTTGTAGGAGCACCTAGTCATTTTTTCACCGTCCTGAATAATATTGAAGCACACAAAAACACAAAACAAACACGCGTAAGCATATAACAAGTTAGGCTAATGGCACTAATAGAGAGTTATTGGAACTTTTATAAAGTTAAGCAGTAATAGTGCCGACCTTATATTGACATATACGCATGCGCAGTCGATATTTAAAATAAGGGAGACATTATTAATGTTACTGCTTGTCGTTATTTGTGCGCGGTTACTGTAGGGCACTATCCAGGCCTTATTTCATGATTTACATGTCATAACCTCTCTTTTTTCGGCTTCTATCTATGTTCTATGTTCTATCCTTTGATAAAGCAAGACAAAGTACCTACCACCTTGTCATTATAACGTAACCTCATAAGGTTGTTGATCTGTGGTTTCAATAACTCTAAATCTTAAGTATATTTTAAGGTCGAGCACTATTTATATAAGGTCGGCACAAATACTGCAAGACAGTAAATTCAGGTTTCCAATAACTCTCTAATAACGCTAACGCATCCTTTATCTATGGGCAGTAATGGGTAATCTATGACGTAAAGTGACATTTGACAACTTAACATGTCAAGTGCCACCTCGAGTCTCGATACCAACTTAAATTTCAACCAATCAGAAAAGGAGTTTATGAAAAATCATTATTTTTCTCTAATATACATTCAGGAAAGCTCAGTAGAATTTTATGAACATATTTAATTATTATGAATATAATGAAGTAGATTTTGATAGAAAATAACTCTTCCTCGTTGGTAGACCTTTTTCTAGGTTGGCAACTTGGAGGGAACTCCACCATTGGTGACGTACACGCCAACGGTCGCTGGACAGACTATATGACATTCCCTCGTAGCATTTATGTTTCTTCTTAGCAAGAGCAAGTGCCAGTGGTTGACTCAGTGATGCCACCACAAAACCCAACCAGTGCTGAATAAATTGAATCGAATACGTCGAATCGATAATCGAATGCAAATATCGTCGAGGCGATAAGTGACTAAATATGAACAGAGTACAGTGTGCGCAGGCGCAATTCACGGCCTAAAAAATCGCCCCGATATTGGCAAATTTGTAGTCGCAATTTAAATTTAAAAGTAGCCCAATTCGCGATAAATCGCCCAATCTGGCCACCATGAATCCTGATGAACAATCACCTTTTAATTGACCAGTCAATAGTCATAAAGTAGTCATAGATCTCTACAGATGCTTATAGTTTGAGCTGGATTTATACAGTTTGACGGACTGTAGACGTAGACGCACTGAATACGTAACAAACGGACTAAAAAATTTTACAATTGGCGTCTGAAATTAAGATCGTAGCGCCAGAACGGCTTGTTTACATTGATTGGTAATCGTATTTACGTTCATTTCATTTTGAGTTTTCGAACGTTTAGCTTCGTAATTTGTGTTTTTTTTGGACTTCGTATTTTCCAGTGGTTCATTGTGTTTCGATTGAGGACAATATTATCTCTGTTCAACAGTGGATAACCTACCTACATCAAGTTGAAATCTACAATGGGCAGCTCCGTGGCGGAGAGGTATAGGTAACGCTATGCCGGCTTCGTTGGCGGAGTCGGTGGGTTCGATTCCCACCGTGTCCTTGGGTGTTTGTGATTGTCCCATTATAATGTAATTTCAATTTGACGAAGATTTTCACTTGAGTCTGGGTGTATGTACTAAGTTTGCGAGCCCATGAGGGTACATGATGGAACACAGGCGAACAGTCGCCTGTGTCCCATCATCCCCTTAAAAAAAAATCTACAATGAGTTTTTATCATTGAACATGAAAATCAATTATAAAATAAGGTAGAGGACGAATAAATTAATTGGTTAAAGGAACTATGTATACCTCATGAAAAGGCTGTATGATAGAACACCTATTTATTTAAAAAATAAAAAAACTTTCAAAAGTTTCAAGAAAACATCTCTGAAATGTCTACTTTCATTACCAACTGAAGAAGTTTTCAGTATAATGGACATAACTAAGTACTTACCAGTAAAACTGAAAGAAACAACATGAAATAGAAGAAAAATCAACATGAATACTCCACTTGAATGGTTTGAACGTAATGAGTTGTTATATTTTTTAAATTTTCCTGACGTATAACAGCAGTACGGTGGACTTCTGAGAGTCTGCTTTTTTGTTATAGAATCTCTGTTTTCCTGGTTATATAATTGAATACTTTAGGTTTCACCTAGATATAGAGACAAGTTTTATTTCATATTCTTGATGTTATGATAAACTTTTGGTTGTGCAAATAAACATTATTTATTATTATTATTTCAATAGTATCTCTGGTTGTTACATGAAAGAAAATACAATTATCTAGAATCTCTGGATGATGGCCCAGGTTCAGATTCCGATAAAAGTGGAAGAATTTTTTCGTTGGAATAGCATTGGACTTCAAAAATCCTACGTTTTCAGTTAGCTGAAAATTGCACATCATCAGTTGGTATAATCCTATATCGAAAAACCCACAAACTTACTACAGGGAAAATACTTATTCTCAGTAAACTGTAAAGAACAACACTCTTATGTTCAAACACTTTTTTTCAATCTTCAAGTTATGAATCCACACCTTTCTTCTGTCCATCATTTCCTTGTTTTCCAACTTTTTTTGGAATACAACTTTGAATTGTCCAGCTTTCGGAAAGGTATGTGAGCTATATTCGGGTTTTTTTGCCCAAAATGAACAATAGGATACACAACAATGGTGATTGATTTCTGCTGAACGTTTGTAAACGATCCCAAACAAAACTAAACACAATTAAAACTCGACAACTTCTCATATGAAATACACGTAAACAGATGTAAACAAAGCAATCTATGGTCCATGCGTTAGTGATATTCTACACCGGTAGGGGCGTATCGCTTATCTACGTTCGCCAATACTCAAAACCTCTTCAGTTGGTAATGAAAGTAGACAAGTCAGAGATGTTTTCTTGAAACTTTTGAAAGTTTTCTAACTTTTTAAATAAATAGGTGTTCTATCATACAGCCTTTTCATGATGTATACGTAGTTCCTCTAACCAATCAATTTATTCGTCCTCTCCTTTATTTTATTATTGCTTTTCATGTTCGATGATATCCACTGTTGAACAGAGATAATATTGTTCTCAATCCAAACACAATAAATCACAGGAAAATACAAAGTCCAAAAAAAAATACAAATTACGACGATAAACGTTGGAAAACTCAAATCGAAATGAACGTAAATACCATTACAAACAATGTAAACAATCCGTTAATGGCCCATGCTCTAGTACCGATATTAGCCGTTCCGGCGCTACGATCTTAATTTCAGACGACAATACTTTTACTAATCATAATAACCTGTTAACTCTGTAAATATTCTGTGATTTCACAGGATACTAATTTTCAAACTTTGTTTTGAAATTTACAATTTTCAAAATATTTGTTTACGTTGGCATTACTTCCTAAATTTTTTGTCCCTGAATATTTCACTTAAAAGGATTGTTCAACAAATTGATGTTGATAATCAAAATAATACTATGAATTATGTCATTCTTTGCTTTAAAAATTTTGTACATAGAATGTTGAATATATTTGGTTTTGGTTCAAAGTCGCTCGGTAAAGATCTAGATATTTTCATAAAAACTAATACAGGGAACACCATATCTGTAAGTTTGGATTCGAGTTGGGATATAAGAAATGTGAAACAGATTGTTGCTACTAAGCTTGGACTTCAACCAGAAGAAGTTAAGATAATTTTTGCTGGAAAAGAATTGAAAGATACAATCACTCTTTCAGTGAGTATATTTTGACATTTTATTGAAGCTACTAATTCTGGTAAATTCCTTCAGGAGTGTGATTTAGGACAAAGGAGTATACTTCATGCAGTTCCTTCAAAAAAAAAAGTTAAAGTATTTCCAACTCAGGATACAGTAATCGAGGAGGAAGTTTTGGGATCAAAACCTCTCAATGAAATACTTCGAGATGCTGATTTTTATAATCTGAAAGATGATAAAGTTCCACAAGGTGATGAATTTATCTAAGTTTCTTTTCTCTTAATAATCCACACATAAAAAAATACTCAATATTAAATTTTGAATTTTTTGATATTATTGGTACTTCTCACAATTGGTTCACAGTTGAATTAACAAAAATTGTAAGGCTTAATATTCAATATCATTTTATATAATGCTAATGAAATACCCAGATCCATTTTTCTTCATATTGAGGGGAAGGTAGTTGAATTGACATCATGGAATACAATGTTCCCTTCCTTCTTTTTACAATGTTTCCCTTTTTTGAAGCCAGATTATGTGAAGGGAAGAAATGTGAATAAACTCCCCTATTGTAGTTATTATTCTTCCCTTTATCTAAATAATGTTTGAACTTATGCATGAATAACAAAGTTCTATATATAAACAGAACTGGTGAGGTAAGTATATTGTTTGATTCAAAGATTCCATGACAAGATTCACTAAATATTATCTATCACACTAATTGCATGTTTTTCTATAATATAATTGAAGATTCGAATAACAGATGATTTCTAGTAATTTAAGTCAATCTGATTTCTGACTGCATTTAAGGTACACACTACTGAGTCTAATATAACTACAAGATGTGCTTTCCAATTCATTTGACAATCCAAAATGACACCCAAGGCCGTAACTTAGAGTTAAACTTGATTAGTTGACCATTAATAGTGAATGATTTTGGCTGAACCAAGTTTAAACTGCCTGTTGAAAATAATACTGAAGTTGTTTTTCGTTGATTAATCTCAAGTCGACTCTTGGTACACCATTTCTCTAATGTATGCATTGCTAATTCCAATCTGTACAAGTTCAGATTTTTTGCTACACAAGGATACTTCTATCATCGGCATATATAAATGATTCCAATGTCTGATCAGAAATTTTGGCAGATCGTTAATATAAACCTCAAACAGAAGGGATCCCAAAGTGCTACCTTGAGGTTTCCACATAAGATCAGTGGTCTCCGAGGATATGTACAGCAAAGAGCCAACTGAAAATATTACCCTTTGATTCCGGTTTGTGCGATAATTTTATGCAAGTCTGAGAGTTGCGTTCTTTAAAACATTTCATGTATGTAAAAGACTCCTGTGATTTACACACATATATATATATATATATATATATATATATATATATATATATATATATATATATATATACAGGGCTATTCAAATTCGAGTATATGCATGGGGATTTCGATAACGGTTAGAGATAGAGCGATGGTTAAATGGGGGCAAAGTAGCATATTTCAGAGGTTAGTTATATGGATAAAAAAAATCTAATCTAGCTCCTTCAGTTCTGGAGTTATATAGGAAAAATCGAAAATTTCGAAATCCTTTTTTTGCCTATATCTTTTTATTTAATGAATTGTTTTCAAAACAATTGTCACTTTGCCATTGCCACTTTTTGTAGGCTATCTAAATATCTGAATTAAAATTATATACAGGGTGTCGTATAAATAGGGCCACCCTCAACTTTCAATTTTCAAATACGGACCTGTATTTTTTATTGCATTTTTTTGAATGCCAAGAGTCATGTTTTATATTCACGTAGTATTTTCATCTGAATTACAGAGTGTTCTGGAAATATTGAACTATTACCAGTAAAATTTCAACATTTTTTAAAAATTGCAGCTCTAATTGAAAAAATATCATAGAATAAGGTATAAAATGCATAGGATTTGGAAGATAATCAACATTATTCGACGAATAATGTCTTCTTCAAGAATTCATCTACATTTCAGTTCACGCAACCCATGTTCAATGTACGAAAATGTGAAATTCTTCCTAGTACCTACATGTATGTACATATACTCAATGCCCAAACAAAAAAATCTTGCTATGGCAATCTTCATACGCCAGACACCAATTTGGAAATATTTCATTGTTACATAAAGTGTTTTGGGAATAGTGAACTAATACTAGTGATATCTCATCATTTTTTAATTCCATAACAACCCTAATTGAATAATATCAGAGAATGAGAGGTGAATCAGACAAATTGATTCCTTAAGAAAAATCAATTTCAGAATTTCCAGATTATCTAGTCTCACTACTTGTTCGGAATAACAATAAAATAAAATCAACATTCCCGTGAGACATTTTATTTCTTTACCATAATGTAGCATTGGTAGAATAATTATTGATCCCCATGTCGATTCACCTAAGTAGGTAGGTATGAGGAAGATCTGTTGTATGTATTCTGCTGAGAACTCACAAACATAATCTGTCACAAACATAACATTGTATTTGATCATATAGGTTTTCATATTTTATAACTTATGGCACAAGAACATGTTTAATTATTATCTAGAATTGAAATAAGTCATTATAAGTAATCATAATCGAAATAAATGTTCGAATTGACGACCTTCTCGTTCCAGACATTTACGGAGTCGTTTTTTCAAGTTATTATTCGCTCTGAAAATATCTCTTCGCCGTAGTGATGCGAAAGCGTTCATGATTTTAATTCTTAAATCTTCTATATTTTCAATTTCATTTTGATATATTCTATTTTTTAGTGTACCCCATAAAAAAAAGTCAAGTACACTGAGATCTGGGGATCTTGCAGGCCATCTTATAGGCCCATTATTTGCTATCCATCTGTCTTGAAATGTTTCTTGTAAATATTGATTAACGTCTCTTGTGCAATGTGGGCGAGCTCCATCGTGTTGAAACCACAACCGATTTAAATTAGCAATGGGAATATCATCGAGATATTCACTGAATGTTTGTCTGAGGAAGTCTAGATAACGTTCGCCATTGAGCGTCCCGGCAAAGATGTAGGGACCTAGAACTCGATTCTTCAAAATTGCAGCCCATACATTTAGACCAAATCGCACTTGAGGTCTCGCTTCTCTAAAATTATTTTCATTGGCTTGTGACCAAACATGCTCGTTGTTCCTATTGAAAACAACACAATTTGTGAAACGTGTTTCATCCGACCAAATAATACAATTCAAAAAGTTTCTGTCATCGCCTAATTTTTGCAACATCCAATTACAAAAATTTCGCCGTCTTTCGGCGTCTCCTGGATATAATTTATGAACAATTTGAACTTTATAGCATTTGAATCTGTTTTTTCTTAAGGTACGTCATACTGTAGTTTGCGGCAAATTCAATTCCTTAGCAATTTGTACTGTGGATTTTGATTGATTTGTATTGATCTGAAATAAGGAGGTGAGCCTAATCAATATTTTTTCAGTATAATCTACTTACCGCTTGAAGTATGTTTTCCTGTAACTCAATAGGAGTTTTGTTCCCATATTTTCTCCTTGGTTTTGTGAAAGATCCATATTCGCGAAGGTTTCTGTCCAAAATTCTGAAATACATGGGATGCGGCTGATGTCTTTCTGGGTACAGATTTAAATAATTTTCAGCGGAAAGATGAATGTTCCTATTATTTCTGTAGAAAACGTTAATAATATCTCTTTTCTGCTCTGTGGGGAAACCCATTTTCAGTGCTAACAGATATTTCATTAAATACTAACGATAATTTCCAAGAAACTGTCAAAATATTGACAAGTGAGGTGAACTAAATATTTAATTTCCAAAGCATACTATGAGAACTCAAATAGTTCAATCATAATGATTGTTGTATATAGCAACAGAATGCCCATGAATTTGCTGAAAAATGTAGGTAGTGAGTATCAATGAAATATTTCCAAATTGTTGTCTGTAATATGAAGATTGCCAGTCGAAGATTTTTTTGTTTGGGCAATGATTATATGCACATACACGTACTAGGAAGAATTTCATATTTTCGTACATTGATCATGCGTTGCGTGAGCTGAAATGTGGATGAATTCTTGAAGAAGACATTCTTCGTCGAATAATGTTGATTATCTTCCAAATCCTAGGCATTCTATACCTTATTCTATGTTATTTTTTTAAATTAGAGCTGGAATTTTAAGAAAGTGTTGGAATTTTACTGGTAATAGTTCAATATTTCCAGAACACTCTGTAATTCAGATGAAAATACTACGTGAATATAAAACATGACTCTTGGCATTCAAAAAAATGCAATAAAAAATACAGGTCCGTATTTGAAAATTGAAAGTTGAGGGTGGCCCTATTTACACGACACCCTGTATATAATTTTAATTCAGATATTTGGATAGCCTACAAAAAGTGGCAATGGCAAAGTGACAATTGTTTTAAAAACAATTCATTAAATAAAAAGATATAGGCAAAAAAAGAATTTCGAAATTTCCGATTTTTCCTATATAACTCCAGAACTGAAGGAGCTAGATCAGATTTTTTTTATCCATATAACTAACCTCTAAAATATGCTACTTTGCCCCCATTTAACCATCCCTCTATCTCTTACCGTTATCGAAATCCCCATGCATATACTCGAATTTGAATAGCCCTGTATATATATATATATATATATATATATATATATATATATATATATATATATATATATATATATATATATATATATATAATATATATATATATATACATGCGCGGCTATCTAACTGGCCTCCGCATCAAAGCTGGACTTCCTAGCCTCCGGGTGAACAAAGCGAGCAATAAGTGTATCAGCACTGCAAAATAGTTTAAAATACTTAATAGAACCGAGGTTCACTGAGAGGGGTAGCAAAAAAATCTTGTACAAAAAGACAAATCTTCGACTCATCTATTCAACCAAAGCGCCTCCGTATACACATGAATCAATTCGCCTCTACTGTATGAAGTGCACACATATTGTTTGCATCATTCGCCTCCAACAGTGTTGCCGATTATCATGAATGCGGGTATATGAGAAATAGCAAAAAAGCTAGTTAAATAGCCTCCAATCGCATTTCGTTGTAGATATATTCTGAAGAATCATAATATATCATTTGTGTTCTATCATTCGTTAATCGTTATTTTTGATATGTAGTGAAGTGAAGTGTTGGAAAACTAGAAATCATGATGCAAATAGAAATATTATATTGAGATTGTAATTATATTTGTTATTCGTTAAGGTCTGGAGGGTCCTTCCAGGATATTCGAAATAGTCAGCCATCGAGCAGCTCAACAAGGCGAGCATAATTAGATACATTCAAATACTGTTTTGAAGCGAGTTTTTCTGATATAAACTCCGCGGGAGGATGAGAGCTATGATAGCAGTCCACTCCCATCAATAAAATTTTTAGGTGTCTCATTTTCGTTAGTATCTGATGACTCCTTTGGGTCAATTATTTAATACTTCGAAGAAAGATATATTTCCATTTTGAAGGAATGAGACAAAGGTGAGTCTTAAGACCATGTGAAACCAAAGGTGAAAGCTTATAATGCCTCTCAAGTTTCTAGAGATGCAAACTGAAAATACCTCTGAGGGCGGAACGTCTCGTAGATTTGCCGTTCGGTTAAGAAACGTATTCTCGTAGACCAATGTTCTGGCTCTTATGATGTGCACGGAAAATTGGTGTTTATTACCTGCACACCTTGTGTGATGATAGAATAGTGCTACTGGTGTAATAATGGAGGCAAAGGCTGCAGAAAACCGTCCGTGATAATATCTGTAAAAGATACACAAATTGACAACCTTCTTTCGATGTTCGAGCGTATGAAGCTGGAAGGTCAATGACGGGTCAACTATTAGCTTCTCCGTGTTTTTTCAAATTGAGTCAAGCAGATACAATAAGTCTGTCTTTCAGTGGTGCAGAATCTTTAGATCAGTATTCAAGATGAATCTGGGTTTCATAAAACAACAACAGCTGTATAGGGCCAAACAGATTTTCAAATTGAGTCAAGCAGATGCAATGAGTCTTTCAGTGGTGAAAAATTCCAATCTTTAGATCAGTATTCAAAATTAATCTGGGTTTCATGAAACAACAACAGATGTTTAGGTGCAAACAGATTCTTATAACTAAAGAGTTTAATAAGCTTATGTGCAGCTGAGCAATAATGAAGACATTTAACACGTTCGCTACCGCTATGCAAAAGGGCACCGTCTGCCACAGACCACGTAATAGGGTGCGTTGTATATGTGAGTCAAAATAAACACCACATTTACCGCGGTCTGGGAATGACTTAAAAGTATTTTCCACGAACGAAATGGGAGATTGCATTAAAAATTTGGTCCTTGGAGTCTATAGATGAAATAACTCCATAGTACGGGAAGCTTTCCTTCGACGAAGTCTCAAAGCAGACAAGAGGAGGGGCGTAGATAGGGTTGCCCACTCCTAAGAGGACCAACCCGGGAGGATTTTGTGATGTCGACTAGAGGGAGGGGGGTGAGAAAAAGTCAATCAATTTTAAATTTATAATTACTTTGCGCTTTGAAGCAGTATCTAATATTTGTCGGGTTTTGGCCACAAAATCATAATCATTAAAGATCAAAGTTTGTTTGAGCGACGGTTGCGTATAATTTTAGAAAAACCGGAGAAATTATTGCAATCTGAGAGGTCGGGAGGTTAAGCATTATTACCGGAATCTCCCGGGCAATCCGGGAGGGTTGGCAACCCTAGGCGTTGACAATACTTGACTTCTCTGAACAGCCTCAGTATGGTATTGATGGCAATAATAAATAGGATGCAAAATTATGCTGCCATATTCCAACTTGTTACGGATTAGAAAATGAAATGGACTTATAAACGTTGAAGAATTATTGAAGTACTTGCAACTTCGAATATTGAATCCATATATTCTCGAGGCAAATGAAATGAGCTAAAAGATATGCGGAATGAAGGAGAATATCTGGTCGAAGACCGCACCAAGATCCCTCACTCTATCAAGACGAGAAAGGAATAAAAGTCACTGCCGTACTTGAAGAAACTAAGAGATTTTTCTTTCTTCAATATGTTGAAGAAAGGAACAACTATGTTGTCAGTTATAGTCAATCTCATTAGGCCAAGTTTGCAAAAATATATAATTTAATATTTCGCCCGTGACATCGATATTTCGCGTCGACTCAAAGACACAATCCCAAGTGGTATCTAATATTATTTGGTACATAAGCAGAAAGTTAGCCTTACAAAAATTTAACTCTCTACAGTTGGAAGAGGCCAAGTCCATGGAAGCAACATGCTCTGACCTACAAAGAACAGAAAGGATTGAAAGGGTGCTGCGAATCAGCACTGACAAGAGAAAGTTATCGAGAGATGTGACACGTTACATTCGAGAAAACCATATCTTATATTCTACCATTGATATAAACCAAGTTGTTGAATTGATTAAGGTTGAGAATATCTGCCAAGACTCCTGAGGCTATACATTTCTCATCCTTCATTATTGAATAGTTGAGATAAAGTCAAAAAATAAATCGTTACCAAATCAACTTGAGAAGGTACAACAATTGCAATAAATTAATATCAGTAATCCAGCTTCAATTTTACAGCCAGTTAGATCTATAGATGGAGACAAGTCATAAAGCGCTGATAAATCTATGCGCTCCAATGAATGCTTATTATGGATTTTGACGAGAACTCCACCTCTGGTAGAGCACCTTGTCGAATGATCCATGTCACATCTTTAGATAGATTAATCATCCGAAAAATTTCAGAATTGAATACTCCACTTCTTAACCACGTCTCACTCAAAAAAAAATATCGAAGTCACTGGCAGATACCGAATAGAATAAATCATTTGTCTTGGAATTAACTCTGCTAACATTTTGGTAAAAGCAGTTGATCCCAAAGCGACTGTAATTTGATCGAACTCAGTTTTCTAATGGTGCCTCTATGTATGAACTTCAAATGGACATTCTCTCCGTCAGCCTTGCGCTTTTCAATATCAGACTAGACATTTTGGTAGAACAGCTGTTGTCAGGGTATTTTATCTGAGAAATGTGAAAATAGTGGACTATTTTTAAGAGTGTTAGAATGTTTGAAAATGGATTGAACATCGGAACTACTCGGTAGAACTACCTTGATAGGTCTAGGTTTATTGGTAGTTTTATTTGGCTTGCCGAGTCGAGTTATTTTCAAGCTTTTAGTGTTGGAAATATTTTAGGATAAGTAAGTTATAACCTCTACAACTCTACAATTGTCCTCAATTCATGATTCCACACCAGTATGTTCAGATGGCTGCACCTACAGATCGAAATCTATGATATTGTTTTAACGTTGTTTTCGATTATCTAATTTTAAGATGATTTGCTCAAAAGTTTGGTCACTTAGCATAGGATTGATATTCAGAACACTTTCTACTGTAGTCTTGAGCTCTTTATTGAATTAAAATAAAAAGTGGCCTCTATAAAATGAAGATATCACAAAACACACGTAGCCGTTGTTAAAGTCAAGACAACTGCTAGTAATAAAGGGACATAAGAAACAGGATCTTGCCGATTTAGTGAAACACCACTTTCGAGAACATATTTGTTTTAAGAAAAGAACAGTGCCCAAAATTAATACAATAGCATATTAAAGTTTGGGGTAACGAAGACTGGACGCGGATTAAAACATTTGTTTATAATATCTATATAAAATAGTGGGAAATTTTATTGTTCCAAAAAAGAAAAATGGTCTCAAAAATGAAAAAAGTTTTCATTTCTTCGAATACTACATGTACTTGTGTCAATAACCTTTTCCTCGTGCCTAAAGGTGAAAACAACTGACCAATATTTTTAAAAGTTTTGTTAAATCTGAACTCGTAAAGAATTCGAAACTTAATACAGTGTCAATTCACATAGTGAAATATGTCACTAAGGATTAGAAGTATTTCAAAATAACTTGCATGAGCTAAAAAAAGAAAATAATTCAAATTGACTCTCGTTAAAATATGATATGATTTTCTAAAACTCTTCATTTAAACATATTCTTATTTCGCGTATTATCCTACAATCCTGACGCTGTAAACTCTCGCAGTTTGTTTAAAAATCTTGTAGTAAATTCGAATCTCACCCAGCTCATCACAGAACCTACAAGATTTAGAATTAACAACCAACCTTCTACTTTAGATCTTTTACTCACTAACGGCGATCAGCTGATTTCATCTCTGGAGCTCGGCTCTCCGATAGGTAAATCGGATCACGCGGTTATAACAACCCATATTCAATTTAGTCAACTACTCCCCAGCAAAAAAACGTGGTGACATATGCTGTAACCGACTATTCTAAAGTTGATGCTGAATTATCTCAAATCCATTGGGACACAGTTTCTACGAATCTGGATGATCCCTCATCGACGTGGAGCGAATTGCGCAATCTTATTCTTACTAAAGTCTCTAAAAACACATTTTTCGTGAAAGTTATAAAAACAACCTTAAACCCTGGATAATTCATACAATGTTACAACAAATTGAACATAAACGACGTCTTTGGCGAAAATACAGATACACAGGGCTTCAAACCGACTTTCAGCTTCATCGCAGTTTTTCCAATAACTTACTACTGTCTCTTAAGAATATAAGGCAGAACTTTGAGGAGAGAATTGTTGCTGGTGACAGTATTAAAAAAGTTTATAAATGTATACGATCTTCATTATCTTCAAAAGTGTATATACCTTTGCTTCGAAAACCCGACCAAACTCTATGCTCTACCGACGAGGAGTCTGCTGAGGTGCTCTCTTTGGCATTTTCACGGGTTTTTACTAGGGAACCTGTCGATGACAACTTACCACTTATTGAATGTCACCGTCTCAACACATCTTTACAACAGGTGGTATTTACTGTGGATCGAGTTAAGCCGCATTTGATGAAACTTCGCAGTGATGCTTCATCCGGTTTGGATGGCTTAGCGACGCGTCTGCTGGAGGTCTCCGCTAGCTCACTTGCAACACCTTTGTCGTTGGTCATGCAGTCCTCATTTACCCAGAACTCAATACCTCCTGACTGGAAATTGGCATCAGTCACCCCTATCTTTAAAAAAGATAATAAGCTCGATTCTAACAACTACCGTCCAATTAGCCTGCTGCCAGTGGTTAGTAAGGTTATGGAAGCCATTATCTCAGATGAGATGACCAAATTTCTTTTACAAGAACAAGTTATTCCAACACAGCAGCATGGATTTATCTCTGGCCGCTCAACTTTAACCAATCTCCTACACTGCGTTAATGATTGAACATCATCTCTAAACAGCCTGCAGTCCATTGACGTTGTTTATCTAGACTTCTCAAAGTCTTTCGACCGAGTTCCCAAGCGAAGACTTTTGCACAAACTGGACCATTTCGGCATTCGTGGCTCCTTGTATCGTTGGATTGACGTTTTCCTAACAAGTAGACTATATGAAGTGTAAATAGTATATACTATTTGCGGTCTACACTAGTGATATTCCTTATTTTATTTCAAGCAAAATATCCTTGTACGCCGATGACGCAAAAATTTACGCTAATCCTCTCACAAACCAGTTAACGCTTCAGGAGGACTTGGACTCTGTTTCTGCCTGGTGCTCTCAATGGTTACTTCCATTAAATTCAGAAAAGTGTGTCGTGCTCAGAATAGGAAAGAACAACCCACTCGCACCGTACCTTGTTGATGGTCAACCATTACTTTCGGTGTTTTCCTTCAACGACCTCGGAGTGATCGTAAACAGTACCTTAACTTGGTCCGATCATATTACTTCGATCTGTAAGCGTGAGAACTCGAAGTTATATCTTATTCGGAAGTGTTTCTCACGAATCTCTTTTCGGTCGTTCTGTAGACTCTACACTACTTATGTGAGACCAATTCTCGAGTACGCTGGTCCAACGTGGTACCCCGACTTGGCTCGCGAAAGGGCTCTTCTGGAAAACGTCCAGAGAAGGGCTACTAGTATGCCCTTTGGACTGAGAAGACCCTCTTACGAAAAAAGACTTTCTATGGCTCAATTAACCTCCTTCGAACTTCGCCGCCACCGTGGTGACCTGATTATCACATTTAAAATATTCAAATTCAATTTTGGAAATCTCGACATGATGTATACCGTTAATCGCGACGAACGTCTCAGAGGTCATCAGCTCAAGCTCAAGAAGGAAAACTTTTCTGCTAGGTCGAGACAGAATTTCCTACCAAATAGGATTTTCGACAGCTGGAATAATCTCAACGCAACCTTGTATCTGCTTCATCTACAAACACATTTAAAAACGGACTGGACAAATTTCTATCGGGGTAGATAATGGTTATTTTCTCATTTTATAATATTGTATTTTCTTTTCATTTTGGTATGTTGTAGAGATATTTTATTTTCATTTCTTTTTCATATGTACATGCTAGTAGGTCAATTATTTTTGTAATTTCTCTATTTTTGGACATAATAGGGACCTGTCCCTCTGCCCTTATCAATATGCAATAATAATAATAATAATAATTAATTTTATCCCGAATTTTATATTTAATTCACAAATATCAGTTTATTAGATTCAACAATTTTGTTGATGTGTATTCATTTCTGCCTACTAGAAGATCCTGGAAACTGAGAATTCATATTTATGTTAGTTTAATTATTTATTGTACATACGAATACGAATCTGAATCAAATCACCTCCATGCCACGTTGCCAGATCTTGGAGGCATGTTAGTAAAGTAGTTATAGAGAATGAGTAGAGGCGAATTGAGCATACACAGCTGCTATCGTGTATAAGCGTATATTATCGACGTGCCTCTCTCGGAATTTTGTACAACTAATTTGTATATATTTACGTGTGTATGCTCGAAATAGCCTCCATCCAGGATTTTACCTACAGGCTCTCTACGACCTAAGGAAACAGAAAACATGAGAAACCGATTTCGCCTCCGCATTTTACTAATTCGCCCACGATTAGGAGTCGAAAACAATGGCACTTTGTGAAAGGTGGAGGCGTATAAGACGATTCGCATATATATATATATATATATATATAATATATATATATATATATATATATATATATATATATATATGTATATTTATATATATATATATATATATATATATATATATATATATATATATATATATATATATATATATATATATATATATATATAATATATATATATATATTGGGGAAATCGATAATGTGGCCTGTTTTGGGTGTGATGTTGGGAAAGGGCGTTGGCGATATCTGAGTGTCTTACCGAAAGTGAATGTTCTTTGGCACGGACCTGAATTTTTCGGTTCGTTTGTCCTATATAAGAACGAGGACAATTGGAACAGGGAATCTCATAAACACCGTGATTTTCGTTAGGAATTTTATCCTTGACGGATCTGACCAGATGGGAGAGTTTTTGTTGAGTAGTGAATATTGTTTTGATGTTTGTGTTTTTGAGAGATCTTGCGATCTTATCTGTTACTCCTTTGATGTAAGGAAGAAATAATTTAGGTGTAGATTCTTGTGCAGTAGGATTGGAAGGTGGTAGAGATGGGTTGATGTTTGTGTGTTTGCGTATGCTCTTGTTGATTTGATATGTGTTGTAACCGTTCCGTAATAATATATGTTTTAGAGTATTGAGTTCTGATTCACGGTGTTCGTCGTCAGATAGTCGAATGGAACGGTAGATTAGGGTATTAACTACAGAGTTGAGTTGAGAAGGATGGTGGTGAGACTGGGCGTTCAGATAACGGTTTGTATGGGTGGGTTTACGATAAACTGAATAGGAGAAGCCTTGGGATGGAAGTTTTTTGATCATGACATCGAGGAATGGCAGAGACCCATCGTTTTCCACTTCCATTGTGAATTGGATACTTGGATGTATGCCATTCAAATGATTCAAGAAGTGGAGCAACGAGTCTCCGCCATGGGGCCAGATCGCAAAGACATCGTCTACATAACGTAGCCAGCATGATGGTTTAAGGTCGAATGACGAGAGAGCTTGGGTTTCGAAATGTTCCATGAAAATGTTGGCTATGACGGGGGAGAGAGGGGATCCCATTGGGGCTCCCTTGATTTGTCTGAAGAAATTGCCTTGAAAGATGAAGTAAGTGTTGGCCATGCAGTGTTTGATCAGGGATAGGTTGTCTGGGGATATTTGATGTTTCGTGTCTAGGATGGAAAGTGTTTCTTCAATGGGGATATTTGTAAATAAGGAGACAATATCAAAACTAACAAGGAGATCATTTGGGGTAATATCAATATTTTGGAGGAGTTTCTATGAAGTGAAAAGAGTTTTTTGACGTATGACTGGGTTTGTTCGGCAAGAGGTTGAAGGGTTTTGGCGAGATATTTTGCAAGAGGATGTGTTGGACAATTGTAAGCGCTGACGGGTCGAAGTGGAATATTAGGTTTGTGAACTTTGGGTAGACCATAAATTCGAGGGTTCTTGAAGATTTTTTCCCTTGGGATTAGAGACTTTTTTATTTCAGGTGGGAGATTCGATTGATTGATACGAGATCTTGTGGTTTTCTCCAGGTATGTTGTCGGGTCATGAGTGATACGCTTATAGTCGGGGGTGTCGAGGAGATTGGACATTTTATCGAGGTAAGAAGAAGTGTTGAGGATGACAGTGGCATTGCCTTTATCGGCTGGGAGGACGACTATATTTTGGTCATTGTAAAGTTCTTTGAGAGATTGCCTCTCAGAAAAAGTGAGGTTGGGACGGGGTGGCCGACTTGTACGAAGAATTTTGGCGATGTCATGCCTGGCAGTTTCCGCTTGATCTGTTGGAAGATGGGAAATTTGCTTCTTCTGTTTGGGAGATGATAGTTTCTATGGGGTTGGATTTTGGTGTGGTGGATTAGTTGAACCCGTTCGTGAGTGCTTTTGTTGCGATCTCGGAAATTGGGGTGTCAGAATAATTATGAACAATGGAGGAGGTATAAGATGAAGATGATTTTTTGTGGTTTTTGGGAATTAATGAGTTTGGCTAGTTTATTTTTCTGGTTAAGGTTTTTTGGTCGGAAAGATGTTGTGCCTTGGAGTTGGATAGGCGATCCAAAGTGTCCCATAGGATTGGATGGATGTGGAAAGAGTGAAGGTGATGGAAAGTTTTGAGAAGTAGTTCGTTAGTGTGATTTAGGTTGCGTCTGGTAGTGTGAATGGAATCTCGAAGGAGGGCAAAACTTGTTCTATTGAGAATTCGGGTTATGGAGGGGGATTTTGTATGATACTTGAGCTGTAGAAATTTGGGAATGACACGATGGTCACGACATGATTTTAGAAAAGTGAGGTCACAGAGGAGACGATGTTTTCGGGATAAAAGGGAAGAATAGGATTTTGTGATTGAAAGAAATTCCTCTCCGTAGAGGCGTATAAAATGTTCAGAAAGATTTCCGCGGTCGGAAGTATTTGAAAAACTTGGTTCACGGAATGAACCGCGTAAAAGATTTGAAAAATCTCGACGTTTCGGCTCCTTTTGCGAAGCCATCTTCAGGAGAATTAGAAGGGAAATAATTCAGACTCGTGGCCTCAATCTGCCTACTCCACGAATCGAATTAGAAGGAATCGGAAACAATACGATTGCGTGGTCTCAACCTGCCTACTCCACTAACCGTACTGCTATTATTATTATACATATATTATTACGGAACGGTTACAACACATATCAAATCAACAAGAGCATACGCAAACACACAAACATCACCCCACCTCTACCACCTTCCAATCCCACTGAACAAGAATCTACACCTAAATTATTTCTTCCTTACATCAAAGGAGTAACAGATAAGATCGCAAGATCTCTCAAAAACACAAACATCAAAACAATATTCACTACTCAACAAAAACTCTCCCATCTGATCAGATCCGTCAAGGATAAAATTCCTAACGAAAATCACGGTGTTTATGAGATTCCCTGTTCCAATTGTCCTCGTTCTTATATAGGACAAACGAACCGAAGAATTCAGGTCCGTGCCAAAGAACATTCACTTTCGGTAAGACACTCAGATATCGCCAACGCCCTTTCCCAACATCACACCCAAACAGGCCACATTATCGATTTCCCCAATACAAGAACTATTGCTCCCGTCCGATCTTTCAAATCCCGAATTTACCGTGAAGCTGTAGAAATAGAAAAACGTCCAAATTGTTTGAACACCAGAGATGACAGTCACAGACTCCCATCAGCATGGAAACCACTTCTCAGTGGTCGCCATGTCACACCCAATCAGAGTGCATCCCGCACTGATGAGCGTGAGTACCCGCCCCCTTCCCCTATAAATACGGCCACGCGACGATCGGCCCGTCAGTTGACTCTGAAGAGTAGGCAGATTGAGACTTCAGAGTTGACAGGAAGCAGTACGGTTAGTGGAGTAGGCAGGTTGAGACCACGCAATCGTATTGTTTCCGATTCCTTCTAATTCGATTCGTGGAGTAGGCAGATTGAGGCCACGAGTCTGAATTATTTCCCTTCTAATTCTCCTGAAGATGGCTTCGCAAAAGGAGCCGAAACGTCGAGATTTTTCAAATCTTTTACGCGGTTCATTCCGTGAACCAAGTTTTTCAAATACTTCCGACCGCGGAAATCTTTCTGAACATATATATATATATATATATATATATATATATATATATATATATATATATATATATATATATATATATATATATTTATATATATTGGTAGTTCTACAAACTAAGGAATTTTTGGCGGCTCAGCCAAAATATGATAAAAAAATTATTAAGAACAATTTTTTTTGGATGAAATGCTATTAATTACAATTGTTTCTAGATGGTCACTGAAAATAGTTAAGATTCTCAATTATTTTCTGAACCAAATTACTGTTCAAAGTGCCGAATTCTCAGGATCCTGCGGTGTCCCTCGTACAAATTTCAGTTCAAAGTGCGTCGTGATACATTTACTTCAACATTAGGGTCTTGGAAGAAACCTGAACTATTAAGTTTAATATTTTTCCTGGCTAGGTAGAACAATTACTATAGTATTTCCTGAAAAACTATTGAATAAATCTTATTTACATTTTGTCCCCACGATTTTATATCAGTATCCTGTTCGCTGTTGAATTAGCAAATATATCACTATATATTTGCCGTGCGTCTTTACCGTTTCGATGAGTTGATAGTACCTACGAAAGAGACAAAGAATATCATCTATCTATTCTCATCTAGCATGTTGTTTAGTGAGACCAGTGCGTTCGGCGAGTAAAGTGTTGTCATAACCAGTGAAGTTCACAGAATCCTGGTAAGATTTTTATTCACGAAATGAATAATTAATATACTAATTTTAGCGTATTAATATGTAAGATGCTAGCACATAGGCCTAGTTTAGGTTAATTTTTATTGAAAGTTATAAATTGGTGTGTTTATTTTATTTTCAGACAGAAATTATCAGGAACCTGGCCTCAGGATTCTGTCCAATTGGTACCCAGGATACTGAGAACCATCCAGGATCCTGAGCAGATCATATTAAAAATATTGTTCCTGAGCAATGATATCTGATAAAATTAGATACCTATGAAAAAATTTAGAACGACCCTCAGAGATTAGCGGCTGAAAAAGAAAGAAAAAGTTTAAAAATCTGCGAGAATTTGGCAAAAAAAAACTAGTTTCTGAAATGTCAGCTCGTGAAAAGAGGCAAGCTTGCAAAAGTTGGAGGGAATACTCAGACAAATCCTACTAGAAGAAAAAGTTAGTAACTAATATGATGAATCAATTTATTAGAGAAAATACTCCGTCTAGTTTAGATGATGAACCTGTAGAGTTCCGTCATCATGAACAACCACAGCAAATAAATTTTGAAATAAATATTCCTCAAAAATTATCGCCAAAGCTAAATCCAAGATTGAAATCAGCACGAGAACGGTCACAGAAGCAGCGTCATAAGAGAAACCAGGAGATAAAATAAAAACTGCGCTAATAGTAAAATTGAAACAAAAACTTAGCATATATAAAAAGAGATGCTCAAGTGCTCGAGACTTGAGCACTTGAGCATCTCTTTTTATATATGCTAAGTTTTTATCTAAAATCGCAATTTCCAAACTTGCTGAAGATACAACGACACGGTTAGACGTCGTCAAGAAGGCTTTATTTGGTGATGTGTTGGAAAAGCAAATATCTGATATGTTCAATCTGAAAACTCGTGAAATTGAAAATATGGAAAAACTGATTTCTAGCAATCAAGTATAGGGCAGTGCTTTCATGCCACGAAAGCTACAAATGAAATCTCTCAGCTGTTTTTGTGATGAGGGTATTATGTGTGAACATCACCGGATGGGTTTACTAGAATACTCTGCAGGATCAGGGCAAATATTTAAAGACGTCTACTAAAGTGAGACGGAATCAAAAGATCAGCCAGATGATATGAGCGTTTCAAGCGATCTCACTTTAAATTTTGAAAATCCAGAAGTTTTAGCCACCATGCCTGATTTGCAAATTGACCCGAGTAATCTCTTCTCAGACCTATCACAGGAGCCATTAAGAGAAAAAAGAAATCAAAGAAAAATCCTAGAAATAAAAGTTGATACTTTCACCGAACAACCAAAAAAGGAAAAAGAAATGTTAGCAAGGGAAGACAAAGTTAAAAAAGCGGCTTAATACAAAAAACAAGACTCAAGACAAAAAGAAATTTAATTCTAGAAAACAAACACATGAAGAAAATGAATCAAAAAAAGCACAGACAAATAAATACGAGTTAAGTGACTGCGAGTGCCTTATATGTGGTGTTCTCTACAGTGAGATACGACAGGAATCGGCTGGGTTCAGTGTCTAATATGTAATAATTGGGCACAAGATGGATGTATTAAAGGTGAATCTTCATTATTAACATACCTTGGCTGTTTAGCTGATTGTGATTACAAAAAATAGTTTGAAAGAATTGAAACGAGACTGTCAAAATTATTATTTTTGTAATTAGATTCAAGTAAAATACTAGATTGAAGTATCGTTTAGTCACAAATTGTTACAAAAACTTCACATTGTTACGTTTAAGAGATATTTTATTCTTGAGAGAGAGATTAATATTATTTTTATGTTCAATAATCATTTGATGATTAATGTTCCTGTTGAAGGCTGTTTCAGGTATAGAATTAATATCTAAGCCAAGTTTAAAACTACTTTTTGTTATAAAAGTTACTTCGACTATTACAAATTAATGTTGAGAGGCAAATTTTAAAAAATTGTGAAATAAACGATTGATCTCGATTGATTTTTGTTGTTTTCCTCAGTTTCCTGGTGACACTCTCAGTTTCCTGTAGCTCGATTTTTTTAAAATGGCCATAAATCAAAAAACGTTGAATATTTTGACTGTTCCGTTTAGGATAAGCTAAAAGACACTCTACTCTAGTTATTAGACTGAATTTCGCAACCAGAATGTATAAAAAATTTTGGGCCGAAATCAGACTCGAATTCTTCCTTAGTTGGTAGAACTACCCATATATATATATATATATATATATATATATATATATATATATATATATATATATATATATATATATATATATATATTTATATATCCTACCATAACCCCAAAAATTCACCCGAAAAACAAAACAAACAATAAGGAGCAGGAAGAAAACTTGAATACAGAGCAAAGTGACTGGTCAATTGTTGTTAATAACAAACGCGGGAGAAGAGCAACATTTGAAAATAAGCGCCAAGCACCTACCAAAGGATCAAATAATAACCCCTCAAATCTAAGAATAGCTGAGACCAAGAAGATCAAACTTGAAAGGATATTCATATCTGGCCTTCACCCGAGTACAAAGGAGGATGATATTTACTATTTCTTAACAAACAAAAACCTCAGTGATAACTGCAAATGCTTCAGAATGTTGACAAAAAAGGACAGAATAAAAAGTTCTTTTAAGTTGGGAGTTCCCGCAGATAGGAAAGAAGAATATATGACTTCTGAATTGTGGCCGACAGGTACACTGATAAGTCCTTTTCAGAATCTCCAGAACCCCACTGCAAAGAAGTAGGGTATCTAACGCTGTTCCATTTAAACACACAGTCGATAAGAAATAAGATAGGCGCAATGGAGGCATTCCTATGTGATAAAAACATTGACATTCTTTGTCTGAGTGAACATTGGTTAACAGAAGGAGAATTTACGTCCCTCAGACTACTGGATTTTGTTCCTGTATCATCTTTCTGCAGAATTCATCACAGAGGTGGAGGATCAGCCATATTACTAAATAAAGACTTTGATTTTAAAAATATTGATAATATCAGGTCCATGACTGTGGAAGGTTCTATCGAAGTATGTTGTACTTTCTTGGCTTTTCATAAAATTTATGTTGTGTCTCTGTATAGGCCACCCGCAGGATGTTTTAATACATTTTTGCGAACTTTCGAGGCTGCAGTGGGTGTTATTGGTTTTAAAAATAAAATTTTAATTGTTGGTGATTTTAATGTACATTTTGGCACCGAAGCCCGAGAGTGCCTTGATCTTTGTACCCTTTTACAATCATATGGTTTCTCACAATTAATTCATAACAATACATGACAACTGTCTGGATAATATATTTCCAAACTTTGACAATAAGGAGTATGAGAGTCTAGTGATAAACACTGGCTTCTCTGACCACTCGGGTCAACTTGTAAATATCTCAGTTCCTTGCCTTGACAGTCCCTATGCAGTCGAAAGATTCACCTGTAGACCCATTACAAGAACGGGTAAAAACGCATTTTACTTATCTGTGGAAGCGATGGACTGGAACTTTATAGAAAATCATAACTTTTCTTCAGATGAAAAATTTACCATGTTTGTAAACTTAATAAACACTGCATATAGGGACTCATTTTCTGAAAAAACGTTCCATCGTCGTTCAGCTCAGAGTCACACTAGTACTTGGTTTGATGGGAATCTGAAATCGTTGCGGAATACTTTAGAGTTTCTCACTGAATTAAATCAACAAACTCCTTCTATAGAGCTAAAAAATCTTATCAGAAATCATAAAAGTCTATATAAGCAAGCTATTAGAACAGCCAAAATAACTTCAAATAATAACTTAATCTCAAATTCTTCTAACCCGGTCAAGCGTATGTGGGATATACTTAATAAACAAATAGGCAAACCAGGTAAACAACAAATCAAATCAGATATTTCTCCAGACCAATTCAATGAATTTTTTGTGAAGATAGCTTTAACATTACAGAGCCAGATTGAACCAATTAACATAGATCCCATAGAGAACGTTCCCATTTATCTAAACAACACATTGTCTATAAAAGAGATAACATTCATTGAAATTAGGGATGTTATGAGCAAACTCGAGAACAAAAAGACTAGGGATCCTTCTGGACTTACAGTGGACTTAATAAAAAATGTGCAAAATCTCATTATTAGCCCACTCACTAGGCTGATCAACAGCTGCATACGAGGAAACACATTTCCAACTGTTTTAAAATATGCAAGGGTAGCTCCAATTTTCAAAAAGGGAGATGCAAATGACATTTCTAATTACCGCCCCATATCAATTTTGCCCATTTTCTCGAAAATTTTTGAGAAGTGTATCGCATCCCAGGTTTCAGAATATTTTGAATCAAATAACCTCTTCTCCAAACAACAATTTGGTTTTCGTAGGGGACTCAGTACCTCACTTGGAATTCTGGATTTGGTTGCCTTTATATATGAAGCTTTTGAGAACCATGATTACACCGCCAGTTGTTTCTATGACCTGAGTAAGGCATTTGACTGCGTTCCCCATGATTTACTCTTGCAAAAACTAAGGAGGTACGGTGTAGCTGATGCGTGCATTGCTCTTTTCCGGAGCTTTCTCTCTGGTCGGCAGCAAGTGGTGCAGGTGAATGGGGTGACATCAGCGAAAAGAGGTGTGCAGATTGGAGTACCTCAAGGATCAGTACTTGGGCCACTGTTTTTCCTAATTTATATAAATGATCTTCCGAGGATAGGTCCCCAGGTGCATTTTACTCTTTTTGCTGATGACACCACAATTTCATACCGGGGCCATGAGCAGTCGGATGCAGAGAAAACAAGCTGTTTTTAAATCAATCCAAAACACAGTCGATGGTTTTTGCAACTAGAAATGTCTCTGATTATGGGGGAGAGTCGAGTGTTAAATTTCTGGGTGTTCATCTAGATCAAGATATGCACTGGAATGTGCATTCAGATGAACTCATTAAAAAGCTAGCATCAAACATTTTTCTTCTCCGTGGGCTGGCTGATTGTGTCTCAACATCAGTTCTAAGACAGGCATACTTTTGTTTGTGTCATTCTCATATATCATATGCAATCATTGTGTGGGGTCACAGTCCAGGTGCCAAGAGGGTTTTTGTTCTTCAGCGTCGAGCAGTTCGCATACTTGCGGGTCTTTCTTACAGGGAGGACTGTAGGCAATCTTTTATTGACCTCCAAATAATGACGCTACCATCACTGTTTATTTATGAGAATCTTCTTTACATTAAAAAAAATCTAAGCTCATATCAGACACTTGAACAGGTGCATACCCATAATACTAGACAACGATGCCGTTTGGTTCCTAGTTCACAGCGACTCGAGAGATGCAGGAATGGTCCGGGCTGCCTATGCATTAGATTCTATAACAGGCTTCCTGATAACTTAAAGGGTCTCTCATTTAATATATACAAAGAAAGAATAAAGGACTTTCTTGTCAGGGGAGCCTTTTACAGTCATGAAGAGTTTTCGGAGTATGTTTTTTGAATTTCAGATTATGTGTTTTTATCTTTTTGTGACTGTACTGTAATTTTATCCCATTTTAATCTCTTAGTATGATTGTTGTTACATTAATGTGTTTCTTTAAATATGTATTTCTTGTATGCTGCTTCAATAACTTTTCTCAATTGTCTACTATTTTAGTGTTTAGATTATAAAAAATTATATTGACATATATTGACCTGTGTAAATACATTATACAACATATATATATATATATATATATATATATATATTTATATATATATATATACATATATATATATATATATATATATATATATATATATATATATATATATATATATATATAAATATATATATATATATATATATATATATATATATATATATATATATATATATAATATATATATATATATATATATATATATATATATATATATATATATATATATATATATATATATATATATATATACTATAGAAGTTTACCGCCATACTTAGATCTGGTCTGAGTTCACGAGGATGTGTTTCCAATGCAGTACAATCATGCATTTCAAACCGCTGGAGAACAGTTCTTAAGAAAATTTCGCTGGTTAAGAAGACACCGTCCTCAGTTTGTGAAATTTTTATTCCCAAAAAATACTCACAACTTCCCAAGATCCTTTGTACGAAATTCGTCCATGAGTTTAGATTAGATACTATATAGATCTTCGTTACCTGTACTTGCAAAAATGATATCATCAACGTAAAGAAGTATATGGCAATTATGTGACGTTGTCCTTTGAAAATAAAGACAATAATTATTTTGACTTTGAAGATAACTTAATTCCTTCACAAACCGGTCAAATTTTTTATTCCATACTCTAGGGGCCTGTTTAAGACCATATAACACCTCATTCAATCTACAGACAGAAGATGACTTACCTTCTAAACCCTATGGTTTATTCATGTAAATCTCTTCACTTAAATCTCCATTTAGGAAGGCATTGTTGACATCAAGTTGCTTCTTCCGAGTGATATAAATACAAAGACAATATAAATTCTTTGTATTTATAATACTCGGAAGAAGAGTAGATATTTTGGCAACTGGGACATATATTTCTGTATAGTCAAAGCCATTCCTTTGACTACACCCTTTCATAACGAGTCTTTCCTAATATTTTATAATATTACCCTGAAAGTCCCTTTTGACTTTGAAGATCCATCTGTTGTTGATAGCAGTTTTCCCAGATGCAAGTTCGCATAATGTCCAAGTATTGTTTTCATGAAGAGCCTTTAACTCCTCTCTCACTGCTTGTTTCCAGTGATGTGCATCGCATCTTCCTTTTAGGTCATCAAAGACCTCAGGCATATTATCCAGATAATTTTCTGCATTAAATGCAAATACTTATATATATATATATATATATTTATATATATATATATATATATATATATATATATATATATATATATATATAAATATATATATATATAAATATTATATGCTGAATTATCTTCAACGCAGTAGTCCTTGAGATAATGAGGATATTTTCTAACCCTAGAACCTAGAGATTCACTAGAATCCTGATTTTCCTCACTTGTATCAACTATTTCTAAAAGACCTCAGGCATATTTTCCACATAAGTTTCTGCATTAAGTGCAAATACTGCTCGATCATCTTCTACGCAGTAGTCCTCGAGATAATGAGGATGTTTTCTGATCCTAGGACCTAGAGATTCACTAGAATCCTGATTTTCCTCACTTTTATCAACTATTTTTATATCGTTGATGCGCCCTGTTCTGTAACCAAATTTCCATTCCAGTAATTGTTTTGGTGGATGTATATACGCAACAGAACTAAAAACTCTAAGTTTACTTAGATTTTGCTTACTTCCACACCAGATTTCAGCTGGTATTTTGTTGTTTAGAGCAGTTGTAGGACTCCTGTTAACTACATACACTGCCGTAAGTACTGCTTCGTTCCAAAGTATTTTGTCAAGTTTTGCTTCCAAGAGCATGCACCTACTTTTTTCAGGTATCGTGTGGTTCATTCTTTCTGCAACTCAATTTTGAGTACCTAATTGTGCATTCGTATTGAATACCTTTAGCCTCAAAGAATGTTTTCATTTCCTCAGATAAATATTCAGTACCTCTATCACATAGAGCAGTTGCCATTGCTTCATATGCTTTAAAATACCAAAATGCTTCACCCTTAGTTTCAAGACAATATACTACTGTGAAGTGCGAAAAATCATCCACAAAACAAAGAATATATATACTTTTTTGAATTCCATGATGGAATATTAATTGGTGCCACAATGTCGCTATGAATAAGCTCCAATGGTCTTTTAGCCTTTATATGTTCCCCATTATGAGGTAATTTTGTTTGATTCCCACTGACACAAACTTTATAAATTTTTTGCATACCCACATTTTTATTCATTTGTAAACCATCAACAAGTACCTCTAATTGACGAAGTTTACTTTTACTTATATGACCCAATCTACGATGCCACAGACCAAGTTCAGTTTCAGTAAGTTGAGCTTGGCATTCATTAGTTTCCGAAAGAACTTCAAAACTTAATTCATACAATTTTTCTTTGCGTATAGCTTTAGCAACAATTTTATTTTTGAGCTTTATTACAGCCCTTAAAACATATAATTAACTCTATTTTCAAAACGGGAATTGTTCCGACGTACTTCAAATGCTCTGTTGTCACACCTATACATAAGTCAGGTAACAATAAAGAAATCTATAATTACAGACCAATAAGTGTTATAAACAATTTTGCCAAGATTCTTGGAATTCTTGAGTAAGCACCATATGCTCTCTGAACACCAATATGGATTCCAAGACAATAAGAGCACTGAAAAGGCTATCTATGAACTAACTAGAATGATAGTAAGATGTTTAGATAAGGGCAAGAAATGTATATCGATATTCCTGGATCTGGCGAAGGCTTGCGATACTGTTCCCCATGACGGGTTGTTGGAGACTCTTCAAGCATATGTAATCAGGGGGACAGTATGGAACGTCCTCGAGAATTACCTAAAGGGCCAAACACAGAAAGTAAAAGTGAACAATGTACTCAGTGAGCCAAGGAAAATCAAGATTGGCATACCCCAGGGAACAGTTCTCGGCCCAATACTCTTTCTAATTTACATAAATTCATTAACAGAAGTGAATATTGGTGATGGTCGAATGATCTCTTATGCGGATGATGCAGCTATAGTATTCAATGGAGACGACTGGGATGCAGTAAAGAAAAAAGCGATTGAGGGTATGGAAAAAATTGCAGAATGGCTAGATACGCATACACTGACACTCAACATTAACAAGACTTACTACATTGCTTACTCCATAACATCAGCAAATAAAACAAGTTATAAAACAATAAATATACCAAATTTAAACAGTGAAATAAAGGAAACAGAAAACACCAAATATCTTGGAATTTATATAGATAAACACTTAAAATGGAATATTCATATTGCTAAATTGAGCAATCGTTTGAGAAGTCTGATACATAAATTCTATATTTTGAGTAACATATTAGATAGAAAACTACTTATTACTTTGTATAAAGCATTCATTGCGTCACTACTCCGCTATGGACTTACAATATTTGGAGGAGCCTATAACAATGCCTTATATCCACTGACTATTGTTCAAAATTTTCTCCTGAGAACTGTATTTAAAAAACATAGACAATATTCAAGTGATGCGTTGTATGGTCGCCAAATATTCAGAGTAAGAGCTCTATATGTGTTCGTTGTATGTATGTATTTCCATAAGAATAGGGAACTACAATGTAATGTAGATCACATTTATCCAACTAGAAGTAATGTCAGACAGGATCTAGTCACAGAACCTAGTAATCGTAACATAAATCAGAAATTTATCAACTACTATGCTTCGAAATTCATAAATAAACTACCACTTGAAATAAAAGACAAATTAGAAACAAAAAAAAATTCAGTACTAACTTGCTCGTCTTTATTTTCACACATATGAATATGTTCTTAAGTTTGTTCTGATATCACATTGTTGTCAGGGAATTGATCTGTTTAAGATAGTGAGGGAACAATATGGAGTGTTATTGATTCTAATATGGATGCTGGGGGGAATGCAGTAGACTGAAGATAAAGTGGGGAAATGGGCTTCGTAAATTACATGATGACATTAAACACTGGCTATGGTACATACAGATGGTGTACATCTAGGTACATATGTATACCAAAAGTTTTACGACTGTACTCATACTTGAATAAATTACAAATTACAAATTACAAAAATTATAATTGCCCTACCATTTTCAAAAGTTATAGTTAATCCTTTCATTTCTAATTTCCGAACAGATAGTAGATTGAATTCAAGATTTGGTACAACTAATACATCAATGATTGAAATATTACAAAAATTGTTATTTCCTTTAGACTTAACTTTAATAGTACCATACTTTTCAGCAACTAAATACTAACCAGATTTTGCTACATTAATTTTGATAGGTTTAGGTAGAACTTGAATATTCTTCACAAAGTCATCATTTGAAATCAAGTGTTCTCTGGCACCTGAATCTAGATACCATGTTAAACTAGTTTTAAAACAAACTATCACAAAAATCAGCAGAGAAACAGAATTCTGTATCATTACCTGTTGGTGATGGCCCACCACTTGAAGCTACATTAACTTGTGATCCCTGATTTCTCTTCCGTTCTAACCACTTCAGCCTTTTTCTGCAGTCAACATTTTTGCGACCCATTTTTTGGCAGAAGTGACTCTTGAATTCAAATCTTCCATCTTTTCCACTACTTGGTTAGGTCCAGGGTCTGTTTTTTTCGGAATTGGCGAGAAAAACTGAAGAAGAATAGTTTTCATATCTGGGTTTCTGTGAAGAATTTATTTTTGCTTCTTCATCGAGTAGTCTGCCTTTCACAACAGACATATTTATAAGGGATTTATCAGCTAGTGAAAGTGTTTCTAGAGTGCTGATTGGTTTGGTATTCCTTGAGAGTCAATTTTTTGAAATAACTGTAGTACACTTGCATTTTAGTTCATCGTACCACCTGCAGCTTTATATTCTCGAATCAGTCTTTCGAAATTTAGAAAATGCTCAGCAAGACTTTGTTTAGGTTTCAATTCGAGAGATTCTAACTGTCTTGTAATTCTATTTTGTGTGGCTGAGCTCTGCTTCTCGAAACCCTCTCTCATGTCATATGCGGTCTCCTTATTTTGTAAATATTCTAAATGAGAGTCTGCTACTTTGGATACAATTATTCTTTTACATATCTTGTCGTTTTTTACTTCTACATTAATATTTGTACCTGTTTCCGGTATTTTCAGGGGTTCTTGTATAAATTGCAGCAGTTCCTTTTCGTCTAGATGTGTTTCTATTCTAAACTTCCAGCTATGGTAGTTGGTTCCATCAAATAAAGTTAACTTGAATTTTTCTTCTGAAGAAGTCATTGTTCCAACACGTGTTTGAATGTTTCTTTACACCACTTCTTTAACGCCTATTAACTGGGCCCATAACCTGTTGAATTATTCCTTAGCAGAGTGTGGATTGTTGTGGTGTAGAGAATAACTTAACAATGTACTGTAGAACACTTTATTATATTATTAACCCTAGAATACGAATATGATTTTTACACACGTTAATACTAATGTGTCGTAAAATTTACGACTTTTTAAAAAAAATGCATATCAGACGTAAATATTTATTTAAAAAATTATAAAAATTAACATAAATTCTTTGGGCTTTTAGCAACACATTTCATTTATAAGTTTGTAAAAAATTACATATTGTTTTGAAGAGCCAGTATCCTAATTTCTTTTAGTCGCTGGTTGTTATGGGTTAGAATAATTTTTGTAATCGGATACTCATCAAAACATCAGGGGTTGTTTCAATCACTTTATCAAAATACTGTTGAGTTATGAATGATATTCACTTATCACTTTCTGAGGGACAATGAGATGGGGGAGTCGGAAGGGGGCATAATTTTGTTATTGGTCTAACCAATTCACCATCAGGAGTTATTAAACGTACAACCCGTACTTTGCCATCTTTGCCAGCAATAGCAATGAGATGGGGGAGTCGGAAGGGGGCATAATTTTGTTATTGGTCTAACCAATTCACCATCAGGAGTTATTAAACGTACAACCCGTACTTTGCCATCTTTGCCAGCAATAGGCTCTAAAACTCGGGCAAGAGGCCATTTGAGAGGAGGGTTATTTTCACTTTTCAAGAGAACGACATCGTTAATTTTTAAGTTTTCTGAAGGACTCAACCATTTAGGTCTATTTTGTAAACGGTTCAAATATTCCACTGACCATCCTCTCCAAAACAATTGTTGGATTTTAGAGCATTGTTGCCAAAAGGAAAGACGATTTACTGGGGTAATGCAAACATCTTTTTCAGGATACGCAGTTAAGGCAGTTCCGATTAAAAAATGTCCAGGAGTAAGCGGCTGTAAATCAGTCGGGTCGTTCGAGAGCGTGCAGAGGGGCCTTGAGTTCAAAATCGCTGCAATTTGGACCATAATTGTGCTAAATTCTTCGAAGGTAAACAGTGCATTACCAACAATCCTAACCAAGTGATATTTAGCGCTTTTTATAGCTGACTCCCAAATACCTCCCCAGTGAGGTGAACGAGGGGGGATAAATTTCCACGGAGTTTCATTCAGTGCCAGAAATGAGCGAACTGAGTCATAGAAGGGCTGAGACTGAAATAGAGTATACAGATCTCTCAACTGGTTCCTTGCTCCAAGGAAATTTGTAGCATTATCACTATAAATTATAGAAGGGTTACCTCTACGTGCGATGAACCGTTTCAGGGTTAGCAAGAATGCTTCAGATGACAAACCAGAAACAATTTCAAATTGGATTGCCGTGGTTACCATACAAACAAAAAGGGCGATGTAGCACTTAATTAACGGGGTTTTGCGTAATCTAGATGATTTAATCAAGAATGGACCGCCGAAATCAGTTCCTATTTTTTCGAAAGGAACGGAAATTTGTACTCTATCCTTGGGAAGATTGGAAATTATTTGTTGAGCTGATTGAGAGTTAAACCGGTGACATATAACGCAATTTCTAATAATTCTTTTGATGTCTCGTAAACCATTCAAAGGCCACTACCTCTGACGAACATTGGACAAAACATTTTGAGGACCGCTGTGTCCGAGTCTAGAGTGCTCTTGTTGTAACAATAAAAGAACAACCTGATTATGAGAGGGTAAAAGAATTGGGTGTCGCACTAAAACGAGCGCTCTACGGAAGCCGATGTCACCGGGATAGAAACAATTAGACATAAGAGTTTATAAACTTGGGGTAAATCTTGATTCAAATCATTATCAAAAAGGTATTCAATAGTCCTCACATGATTTTCATTTTGCCCCAAAATTTCATTGTCATTATAAACAACACACAGTTCACTTTTTATGGCCACCTTATCAAAAAAAGTGTATTTTTGACATCAGATCATCAGAAGTTTGAAATACAGAAAATAGTTTTTTAAAATAAACTTCTGCACGAAATTCTGAAATTTTTTCCAAAAGAAACTTGAGCCGATTTCGTGAGTAAATTACATCTGAAAACTTGTGCTGAAAGATTTGAAAAACTATTTCTGTTTGTTCAAAAATTAATTTAAAGATGTTTAAAAAATATATAAATTCCTTATCTTGTAAGTAAGATATTAATCCGCGTGCGGTATTTAAAGTTACTTTATCGGTGAAAAATTCCTCACTTTCAACTATAGAATTAAATACTCATATCCTAAGCGGCCCCAAACAGAGACATTTTCTCTAGTAAAAAGTAAACACTGCCCACAAAATAATTCATTTTTTACCTGTGAGCCGGTTAGGCAAGGATGTCTCTCATAATTCCTTGTATAAAAACGGTTTTGTTGTCTGTTACGCTGCACCAAATTGTTTTATTCAGGGGTAGGTCGCAATGTTTTTATCAAAACTTTATCTTCATAACTTAGTGCACTAAAGTTATGGGATAACAAATATTCCACTAAGTCACCATTGAAATTTTTGAAATAAACTTCAGTAACCAAACTCATTTTAAAACAATACGCGAGCAATATAAGTAAACACTCTGCCATTAGTAACTACGATCACACTACGTACGATTCAATTAATGCTTTCCAACGAATTCACTCGATGTCACGCGAAATTCTATAGTTGTGATTGGTCGACATTGTATAAGACTGGGTTCCTATCCGTGTTGCCATTTACATATATATATATATATATATATATATATATATATATATGTATATATATATATATATATATATATATATATATATATATATATATATATATATATATATATATATATATATATATATATATATATATATATATATATATATATATATATATATATATATATATATATATTGTAAATAATTCTTTTCTTGGGTTTTCTGGTTCAGTTAAAACAGAAATGATGTTGAAATTTTTCTAATATCGTTTCGGTTACTATTTTAACCTTTATCAAATTTACACATGTCATGTCATCGCTAAAATAAATAAATACACAAATCATGCTTAACAATAACTTAACAGGTTTAAATCTTACCATAAACATATCATAAAACACATTCACAATGAGTTTTAGTTTCTCGTGATAGTTATTAAACTTCTCCAGTATATATTCCGTCTTGTTTTTGGGAATAGCTGTGATACAGTCGTCTACATATCTGTACAAGAATGGTAGGGAAAAATTCAAACTGGATACTACCGCACACTCCAGATCTTCCATCACTAACTGTGACGCACCCATGGCACATCCGTCGCGTTGTTTGTAAAAGGTCTTATTATATTTAAAATAGGTAGATGTAAGTGTAAGTTTTACAGCTGTTGAGAACTCATTTAATGGGATGTCAGTAAAATTAACTATATCGGTCCATTTTTTTTTCTATAACTTTCAAAGCAGTTTCAATTGGTACATTGGTATAAAGGGTGCATTCGCGCTGGGCGCTTACACGCTTGAAGCGCTTATAAGCTTCGTTCTCTATGGTCGACTCACGCTCACAAACGCTTAACACTAAGCGTAAGCTAACCTAACTTTTGTTGTCGATAATGAATAAATTTGTAGGGAAATGTTAAAGCACAGTATTTGCGTGTGAACTATCGGGCTTTTGCCTACTTAAGCGTAAAGAGAAGATCTGACATTCATCTTTAATGCTCAAAGTCAAAGCGTGAGCGTCTCTAAGCGCTAGTGGGCAAACACGAACGCCAATAATCTGTGCTTCAAAGCGTGAGCGCTTAAAGCGTGTAAGCGCCCAACGTGAATACACCCAAAGTGATATCACATGTAATGATATTAATTCATATTCATCAGGGATACTGATGTCTTTCAACTTTTCTTTGAAAATCCAGCAGTCTTTTAGGTAATAGTCATTCTGATAAGCCACATTTGATAAAATATTTTAAAGGTATTTGGATAAACTCTCAAAAGGTGATAGGGCTGTACCATATATTCTCGGAGGTAACGCGTTATGTATTGTGAGTTGCTTTGCTGTGCTCGGAGAAATATAATTTTTGTTCTCCCATCTTTTAATTAGCTCTTTATTTTTCTTTTGTCAAATAGCAGTGGGATCATTTCTTAGTTCTTCGTATGTCTGTTCTTCTCGAAGCAAGTTGTTAATTTTACTGTCATATTCCGTTGCTGTCATAATGACAGTTTTATTTGTTTTGTCCGATTGTAGGATTTTAAGCTCAGAATTTTTTCTTAAAAATTGTTCAGTTCTTGCAATTTTATATATATATATATATATATATATATATATATATATATATATATATATATATATATATATATATATATATATATCTTATATATATATATATATATATATATATATATATATATATATATATATATATATATATATATATATATATTTTTTTTTTTTTTTTTTGCTCTTTATCACCATAAGAAATTATGGAGATATTTTAGTATAGTTAACCTAGATATTCTTTTTAAACAATGGGGTTATGTTCCATTTAGATACTAATTTAACCTTTTTGTAGATTTATCTCAAAGAAAGGTGAACTTCTATGTGTATTGCCCTACGTGTAAATCATTACGCAATGGTAAGCTCCGAGTTCGTTGCAGAGTTTGTAAAAGTGGAGCCTTTACTGTTTATGAGGATCCACAAAACTGGGATGATGTACTTAAGCATCAACAAATACCTGGATATTGTGAAATTGATTTGTGTCCATCTAAAAAGGTATATTTTATATATATATTTATTTATTTATTTATATATACTAGCTGACTCAGCTACGAGTTGCTGTGGCTCAGTAATTTTAGATCAGTGGTTTCCAAAATTAATTTTATCACTGCTCTCTTTGAAATATTTGATCATATGGCGCCTGTCTTCCATTTTATAAAATACTACAAACACAAAAATTTTTAGTACTAAAAATTTATTGAGATAAAGAAAAAACTAATAACAATATTTCATTATTGTCGCTTAATGAGATGGAGGTGCTTGCCCATTAGCGCAAAATTCATCAAATCTCGGTGTCATTGATGAGATAGCTATACGAAGCTCCTTTCCTACAACCAAACGATCACGACATTTCGATTTTATTGCAGCTAATGCAGAAAATCCTGTTTCGCATAAATAAGATGTTTTGAACGGCAGCAATATTTTTAAAGTTTTATTTGACCAAATATTAAATCCACTCTTAATATCTAGTCAAAATTAATCATCTGAAATTTAATACATCTGAAATTTTTGTTTCAAAGATGTATCACAAGATAATCCAATTAAGTTTTCTTTCTCAATAAAATTAATTCAAATTCGTCATCTTCGTCGATAAATGGATTCTGTATCCACGCATATTTTGTAAAATCAAGATCATCATACTCATTCGAAAAATGAATTAACAAACCATCCAAGTATTCAGCAAATAGATTCTTGTTCACTTCTATATTAACTTGGGCGTATAAATTTAAAAGTGGAAACATGTCAAACCTATTTTTTTTTACAAATTTGTCTTCGATTTCTCAATTTTTTTAATGAATGCTTTCACTTTATTTTCTTGAATAAATAAATGCATTTGTGGCCCTTGCATCGATTTATTTAAAACTCAATTTTCCAAAAATTTCCACCAAATAGATAAGTTTAATAATAAAATTATCATCCCTGAACATATTTGCATCCTCTTTATGATTTTCTTCTAGAAAAATTGCTATTTCTTCTTTGAGTTCAAGTACCCTCTGAATCACTTATGCATGAGATAGTAGCCAGCGCACTTCACAATAGTACAAAAGTGAGGCGTAAGCAGCTCCCATATCTTCACACAGCTTTGCAAATAACTAACTTTCATGGACTGTTTTTTATGTAGAGGGGGCTGCTCTGTGGAGAATGCAGTGCGTCCAGAGAACATCGGGTGTTTTCCTTTTGATTAGTGTTTGAAGGCCAGTTTTGTGTCTTGACATTGGCCGTCTGTACAACAAAATGGGCAAATTTCGATGGAATTTGGGGGTTTATGGGTTGCAGGGGAATTTTCGAAAGTTGGCATGTTTGAAAAGTCGCCATATCTGTTTTATTATCCAAATGTTCGATTTTTCGAAGAGGCCTTTTTTCAGGTTATTCTGGAAATGAAAATGTCAAATTCTCAAAAAGTTCAGTTTTTGAGATATAACACAAACTTGATATTTTCCTCATAGAACATGCCATATTATATTTTTTTCTTAAAATCAATATAAAATTTCCTTCAAAATGACGTAACACACGGCAACGTTTTGATTTTTCATTTTTTCAATATCTAACGTTTTTGAAAATTATCATAGTTGGCTGCCACTTTGATATTGTGTGTAACACAAAAAGAAATCATCAAGTGGGACATGCCTTCAAAACTGCTTTCAAAACTAAGTTTCATCAGAGTGAGCTTTGACAAACACAAAAAGTCTTTGGTTATATCAACCTACAAATACTGGCATGGTAATAAAGAATTACTTACTGTTGTCATTCTCGAGTATACACTCGAATGATAGCTTTATCATTGCGAATGTATCATGAGCGATATCCAAAGAGGAGAGTAGTATAGCTAGGAGGACTCTGGAGCACTTTTGTTCTAATGCGCATGCTCAACGGCGCGAAATTCACTCTAGATCACTTTTCTTCTAATGCGCATGCCCGACGGCGCGTAATTCAAATTGAAAAAAAAAAATTGAGAAAAATGAAATTTTTTGAAATTTTTCTTTGATTCAGTCTTCCTCACCTTGGGTTGGCCGAATCAGAAGGTGAGGTGGGGGGTTACTTTTTTGTTACCTGGAAAAAGCTAGTAGATCCGGTGGGATTCGAACTGACGTTAATTGAATAATTGAAATATAGATAAGGTGTTTATCCGACTAGACTCAGTGTAGCTTTATACAAGTCGATTGAATAAGACTATTTAGATGTATGAATTCAATAGATGACGTCATGTTTGACTGGCGCCACATAGTCGCGGTCTACGTAAACAAGTCGAGACTTGCAAAATGGATGAATGCAAGGTTACCTTCTCGTCTTGTTTACCTAGAGACATAACATCATCCTTGTTGTCGTGATGAGGAGACTATCGAGGTCACATGTTCGGTATATAAACGATAATATTTTTTGTTTGTAGTTATTATAGAGGTATAAGATAGAGTTTCTTTTGCTCTCTGTGAACTGTGAAAGAAATAAAATGAATTTCAACTTTTTTATTCTGTTGTTATTATTATTAATTGGAAGTGATAGTTTTGCCTTAAATGCAACAGATACTGCTGAATATAACCCTCCTACAGATTATGAGGCAGAGTATTTTAAATTGTATAATCATAGTTTTAATATTCACCAGGAATGTAATAATGAATTGAATGACTGTTTAAAACTAGTAGAAAAGGAGAATCAAGATCGAGAAAAATGTATAACAAGACTTTATCACGTTGAAAAACAATTTTCTGACTTGAGAAAATCGATGAATAGTAAAACTAGAGAGAATTTCCTACTAGAAACACAAAATAGTAGTCTGAATCGAACTCTAAATGAAAATATAGCAAATTACGAAGAAAAACACAGTTTATCGTTAAAAACTATAAACGAGTTACAAGAAACTAATGCAGATTCAAAAAGCCGAGTAGAAAATTTAGAAGTAGAAGAAAAGGAGCTCCAGAGAAGAGTGGAGCTGTCGAAAACAAAATTAAATGTATGTTACGAGGAATTGAAAGAAGAAGAAACTATGGCACTTGAAATGACAGAGAATATTGATAGTTGTATTCAAAGAGAGAAAGAATGTCTAGAGAAAAGAATTAAATGTTCTACAAAGTTGAATAAATGTCGGATTGATAAACGTAAACTCAGAAAACATGTCCATACCAAAGATGACATAACAAGAAATCATTTACTAAATTTAACTGATAGTGTGGAAAGATATTGAAATAAAACAAAGTAGCTAGTGTTTTTTATTAATTATTCAATTATTTTTTTATGTTTTTTTCATTAATTAAATACAGTTCATTCAGAATCAATGATTGTAATTTGTATTTCAACTCATACATTTTCATTAAATACATGGGAGTCCAAAACAATCAATTTTGACTGTGGAAATATTTCATATATCAGTTCTTCCGTTAGACAGACAGACATTATTCAGAATCAATAAGAAAAAGGTGTTTTACCAGTGCTCAGTTGCAATTTGAACATATTCCAAAGTGGTAAAAGAGTTAATAATTTGAAAAAAGAGCTTAATGGTTTTGGTTGTAGTTTTTATTACAAATAATACATTTCGCTTGACTAGATGGAGGTCCATCTATATGATCGCGAGAGTCTGGTCTATTGTAGTGTGTGGTACCCCAGGTAGTGTATAAAACATGGTAAATGAATTAATAATTTGAAGAAGAGCTTAATGGTTTTGGTATTTTTACAAATATCTCAAGTAGTTCATAACTTTTTATATTATTTACTGGATAATCCACTGGAAAATATTTCAATTCATCAGTGGTGAATTTATTAATGTTTTTTGTCAGATACGAATGTTCAAAAATAACCAATTTTGACTGCGGAAATATTTCATACATTAATTCTTCCGTTAGACAGACATTATTCAAGAACCATAATTTCAATTTTTCATCTATTTTTACTGAATCTCTACAACATTGTTCGACGATTTCAGATAAAAAGAATGCTTCACAAATCACGACACTTTCCATAGTTTTTCGATCCAGAACTGGCAGTGATATATTGTATCTATATTCATTTTCTAATTTTCCATCCATTTTATCCAAATAGTATTGAATAATTCTCTGCAGATCTTTAATACTCCAATGAAATTTCGAGTTCATATTTCCACGGACTTTTGTTTTATAGAAAAAAATTATAAAGGAATATAATTTTCTCCTTAAAAAAAAAATATTACCTTTTTTTCTATTGCAAAATTTGGAGTTGAAGATAATCTTTTGGTTCGCTTAGTAGCAGCTCTTCTCAAGTTTAGTGTTGCTAGAGGAATTGGTAACAAGTTGGTAACTGTATCCGTATATAGAAGATCTGTGGAGTGTGCGCTTTTCAAGTTTGGAATCGTCAGAGGACTGGGTAATAAGGTCTCCGTACATAGAAGATCCATAAAATCTGTGCAGTGGAGTCCAATAGAGAAATCACAAAAACAAAAGATCGTTTCACACCGACCACAAGAAATTGTTCCTGTATACTAGAAATAAAAAATAATTATAGGTTTTCTTTTCAGAGTTTTTCTTTTTTCTTGTTGACTATTTCCAGTGAGTAAATTCTTCTTTCATGATTCCAAAATTCCATAGATAAGTGTTGGTTTCAGGAAAAAACCCCACGGATAAGTATCAGTTGAAATATAATTTATAACCCTTTTATCGTCGTATCTTGAAAGTGTGATTTTTTCTGTTCTATAGTATAAACTTCATGTTTTCTCGAATTCATAAGGAACTGATTTGTGACAACATTTTTATCATTAAACAAACAGTCATAATAATCTGACAGCCTTTTGCTTTTTTCGTAGTACCTAGATTTGTTAACAATAATTCAATATCTTCTTCATGAACACCTTGATTTTCTAATTTTTTCCTAAATTCTAGCCTTTCAGCAATTGAAGTTTGTACTTTCAAATAATACATTTTTGACTTTAAACCTATGAATTCTGGTTACTATACGACCTCCATTTTCATCTTTCATCAATCCTATAACTCTTTTATTCCTGATAGGAATATTATTTTGATTTTGAGGGCTGTAATTTGAAGTGTCAAAGTGATTGATGTTATTTTTTATGATTTCATAAATATCATCATGGAAAAAATGATAGATTAAACTATCTGTATCACTGTACGGCAAATTGGCATTATTGCCAAAAATTTTTTTCATAAAATTATAATGAAAATCGTATAGTATTATTTTTGATATATCTGAAACACACATTCCAACATAAATGGGTTCAGTAAAATTAATTTCCATTTTATTCATTACGGTGAGAACAAGATCTTCATCAATAACGTCCTTTCCATTTATTAACTAAATGAAAATTTTTATATTTACGAACATTTTCCATCATTTTACCAAATACGGCATTTATCATTAATTTGAAAAATTCAATTTCAAAATTATTTATTCCATTTTTTCTTAACTCAATATTTAACTCGATATATTTTTTCAACCAAGCTGATTGACTGAATTTTAATACTCTATGAATATGATCTATTTTTAAACCTAATTGAAGAGCTTGTTTTAATGTTTTAAAGTGGATAATGTATTTCTTTTTTTCTAAGTTGTCAATAATTTAGGAATTTTTATTTTAGCTCCAGGTGGAATGAGATGTTCAGGACAAAGAGGTAGATCCTTGTGTAAATCAAATAGATTTTCCGGATAGGTAATATCTACTTTATAAATGTAACCGAAATCATTGTTATCATTAATATCGAGAATATTGGGTGAAGAATAAATGTCTTCAACCCATTCAAAGTTACCAAAAGGAAGAAATTGTGACATTGCCCAACCGTACATATTGTTTATATCTAGATAAGTAATATAAGACTCGGATTTTGATGAATCATAATAGTGTTGAGTAGGACATACAAGAGGCAGTACATTTGTCCCGTACATGACGTCAAAATGTAAGAGCGGCTCAAAATTTTATATTGTACTGCTTCAAATTTTATGACGCGGGTGTCCCGCTAGGCGCTACTTACTTTCCGTCTCCGTAAAACTATAGGATGATGACAAAGAGGTGTGAGACGCATGCTACAAATTTATTGCATTATTGCTTTTCGAGTATTGTCGAGCGATAAGGAAGTATCCTATGACGCACGTATTGAAGCGATTGTTTTGCTTTTGAATATCCTAACCCTTCAAAATATTTTAATTGTTTATATTCTTATTTACCTACTTACAAACAATATTCACTATGCTAATCGTTTCATATCACTTTGCGATACTGATTATTAATATATAATCAATCGGAGTTCAGACTGTAACTATTGTACTGCAATAAAATCGAATGTCATATTCGTACTCGTAACTTCAAACGTATCGCCGAGCTTCAGTACGCCCCGCGTAATTTGAAGTGGGAAATTGTACTGGCTCAGTACAAAAAAGAGGCTACTCTTACAAACTCATTTTCATGTCGTGTCCTACCCAACACTAAATCATAATCATTCAACATATATTTATTGTTAGCTTTCCCATAACGATTGGAACATTGTGAAATGCCACCTCTGATACTAGATTCGACAAACATTAACATATCGACGTCTGTTATTAGTTCTAAATTAATATTCGTAATTTTGAGCATAGCATCAAAAGCCAATCCCGGTGCTGTACAATAATGTAGAGGATCTAGACCATAATGGGTTTTACAAAATTTCCTAAAATTCTCAAATATATCAGCTAATAATAATACGTCTGTTTTCAAATGAAGTTCAGCTTATTCACGTAGATTGTAAATAACAAATGTCGACTAAACTAATTGAGCAGGTTCATATTCAAATTTTGTGATATGCTGTTGTTTGAGTTTTGAAAAAATTTATCGATGGGAGGTAGTGTTTGTTCTTCTAATTTTTCCATGAATCCATATATTCAAAAGGAAAAATACCTTTATGTTGCAAAACTTCGAACAATTGTTTTATATTCTGCGGGTAGATACGATCCTAATTTATCTAGGGAAGAAAACATGAAACGATACAAATCGATAAATTTAAAATGAATTTTTGTATTTTGTATTATATATGTTGATATATTTCTTAAATGAAATATATCGTTCTTTATTCAGAGGTGGTAAATTTATTCGTCCAGGAATATTTTGTGCCAAAGATTTAATAATGAAATGAGCATCGTATCCAGATAAATTATGAAAAACCACGCTTATACCATGTGTCTCTTGTAATTTAAGATTACAAGATCTATGAGCGGCTGAACGAAATTGACCAGTCCAATGATTATGATCTCTGACTTTCACATCCGATGCAGTGAATTGTTTTTCACAAATATGACACTTAGTGGAATTTTGAAATTGTTCTTCTTCTCGAGATAATTTCATAGGAACAATGTTTTTGAGTTTCTGGTCGAAATCTAATCCAATTTGTTCTAGTTCCTCTACAAACCATACATCACAATCGTCTCCAGTATAAGAACGAAATTTGGAAAGTGAATCGTTAAAAGTACATTTCATATAATACGCAATACTGAAAGCCTTATGCTTCTGATACCTACGTAATGTAGCAGTTGGTTTAGCGTCATTGTATTTCAGCAGTAATCTTTCAATATCCGCATATATAACGAAACGAGCATCTAATAAATTTTTATCATTAGAAAAATTTAACATTTTATTGTTCTCTGTTGGCATATTAATTTTAGTTATATTTTTACGCTTACAAATTTGGTAATGTTTCTCTAAATTATATTGGCATCTGAAATGGTTAAGACAACGATCACAAATCTTATGTTCATATCTGCTATTACTAGTTATTTGTGTTACAACTAATCTTGATAAATTTTTAATTAAAGCAAAATGATAGACTGATTTCCTCGATTGATTATATTCATTGTCATCATTGTTATCAGATAAAGAATCATCATCATCAGTACCAGTACCACAATGGTCATTTTTCAATAGTAACAAATAAACCTTTTCATTGAAATCAAATTTGCTCAAGTATACAGGGAATATTTTATTTTTCTGGCCAATAGTATATATATGAATATTAATGTTATTTTTAGTTTCAAATTTTGGAATATCTCTCAATTGTATGGGAAAGCTGATACCATCATATTGCAAATGATTACTGAAATTTGGATATGAAGAAGATCGTGTAACACTTTAGGGACAGGGAAATTTAGCTGCCATTATACAATGAAGGAAACATCGTTATCGTTATTTCTGATATTGAGAACAGCTTTTTTATTTTGAATAAATTTCGGTAGTTCCATAAATGTATTTATTTCAACTCAAGGATTATATACAGGGTGTCCCGTAAATAACACGCCAGAGTGACAATGGAGGTAGATTGGCTTTAGGTCAATCAGATAACATCAACATGACCTTAGTAAAAGTTTTCTGGTTTTCGAAATATTGCCACTCTTATGTTTTTTTCAAAAATCTATACTTTTTGGTGAATTTCTCGCCTGTTTTGAATATAAATAAGTTCTAACTCATGGTTTTTTCTTCTTGTGCTATCATCAATATATGGTTCAGACAATCGACCTATCATTTCACTAAAAACTAGCTCGCTAACCTCAAAAAAAAATTAAGTTGTTTCAATTTAATTAAAATCCGAAAAGCTTAAGTAAAGTTTGACTATTTACTGTGAAAAAATATTGTACCAGACAGAATCAGCAAATGATCTTGAAAACTAGCCTATTGCTCTTTCGAAAGCGGTATAACATTTGTGGTTTTTTTCTTTCAAAAGTCTAAAAATTCCAATTTTTGTCATTGAAGTCGTGCAACTTGCGAAATACACTGCGCCGCAAATTATTATATATTTCCTAAGTTTTGACTGAATATTTCCTCAGGCGGTGATCTTGGCGACTATAAAATAAATCGATTGCAAACGTTAGATTACCAGTTCCAGCAGTCTCGTCAGTGAAGTTATAAGTTACTTATTTGAAAAAATGGCAAATATTCCATCAACTCTATTATTCAAATCAACAGATAAAATAGACTGCCCTACGCAGAAGTTTCTTCAAATCTTTTGATTCTGCGTAAGCAAGATCATGAGACAAACAAGCAGAGTCCAATTTATTTTTAGGTATATCGCCACGTAATAACCTCTCGTAATTTTGTTATAGTAACTGAACAGTTTGAGTGAATACACTGAATTTTTGAACACACACAAAATGAAATTAATTTCTCAAAAAACTAAATTCACAATACAAAATCACGATTTTGATGCAATGAAAAAAAAATCGGAGCATGGATCCTTATTTCCAGACTCCATCAGATGTTTAATAGTTGGACCTTTGACTTGTGGTGAAACAAACGTAATGATTTCCTTAATTGAACACCCAAATGGTTTGAAATTTGAAAATATATACATTTTCTCAAAATCATTGCATCAACCGAAATATCTTTATTTGAAAAACTTATTGAAACCTATTACAGAAATATCACTCAAAGTATTCGATGAAAATGATCTTATAATGCCACCAGCTAAAGCTAAACCGCATTCCATCTTTATTTTCGATGATGTACCCTCTACGAATCAGGGTATTATAAAAGAATACTTCAGCTCAGGACGTCATTATCAAGTGAAAAGTTTTTTCTTATCACAAACTTATGCTAGCATTATGAAACATCTACTTAGAGATAATGCAAATTGTTTGGTTCTATTCAAACAGGACGATTTGAATTTAAAACATATATATCAAGATCACGTGGGTACTGATATGTCTTTCGATCAGTTCAAGTCTCTATGTTCTATGTGTTGGATGAAACCCTATGAGTTCGTTCCCATTTTAAAAGATTTTGAACTCAATAATGGTAGATATAGAAAGGGTTTTGATGCATTTTTTCGCATAAATAGTTGACTTCAATCTGAATCGGTTCAAACCTGTTCAAGAACTGATCGAAGGCGGATAAAACCTGTTCGAGGAAGCTGACAATACAAGAAAAAAAAATGAAACCAAAGAAGTATCCATGAAAAAACAAATTGTCGAAAAACGTAAAGATATAAAGAAAAAACTAAATATTTTGATATTAAAACAATGGTTAAAAATAACAATTTACATATTTATTATAAGAAATAACGCATGACGCACGTTTCGGTGGAACTTCACCTTCTTCAGATGCTAATGGCAAACTAACTATGATTCTCTGTTATATCGAAAACAAGAAATGACAAATTATGTAGAAGGGGTAAATACAAAGATGGTTACAAATAATTATTAGAAAAGGAAAAACCAATTCTGAACTGCTAGTCAGGTAGTTCTGTAATTTTGAAAAGATTAAGAAGGGGGCTTGAAGTATGATCCATTTGGCTATTCAATAGGAGACCGGAATGCTTGTATTTATTTATCTGTAATGATTCTAAAAAGTTGAGTTTAATTCCCTTACTTTCAGTATTTAATATTTTAAAATCGAAATTGAATGTGTGATTTTCTTTGATTAAATGGTTTGCATAATGTGAATCCGACTTCTGATTAACAAAGCTACGTTCGTGTTCTGAAATTCTAGTTTGAAAACTTCTGAAAGTTCTACCAATGTAAAACTTATCACAATCGCCACAATTAATTTTATAAACTCCTGATTTATTATCTTTATGAACTATGATTTCCTAAATTATTACCGGTACGATAAGCAATGTTAATGTTGTGCTTAGATATGAGAGATTTGAGTTTTTTACTTGAACTGAAGAAAATGTATATATTTTCAAATTTCAAACCATTTGGGTGTTCAATTAAGGAAATCATTCCGTTAGTTTCACCACAAGTCAGAGGTCCAACTATTAAACATCTCATGGAGTCTGGAAATAAGGATCCATGCTCCGATATTTTTTTCATTGCATCAAAATCGTGATTTTGTATTGTGAATTTAGTTTTTTGAGAAATTAATTTCATTTTGTGTGTGTTCAAAAATTCAGTGTATTCACTCAAACTGTTCAGTTACTATAACAAAATTACGAGAGGTTATTACGTGGCGATATACCTAAAAATAAATTGGACTCTGCTTGTTTGTCTCATGATCTTGCTTACGCAGAATCAAAAGATTTGAAGAAACGTCATGAAGCTGATAGGATATTAATTGAGAAAGCAACGAAAAATTATACAAAAATGTAAAAATAATATTTCGAAAGTAATTGTTGATTTAGATGAGGGTTTGAATGTACTTAATTCTAATAATGTAGGTAACTGAAGAACGGAATGTACGAAAACCATCCCAAACAACTAAGAAAGAAAGGAAACTTAAAACAGTTGTTGACGAACCAGCAGAGGTTGATGACACTCAACCAATTATAAGGAAATGTTAAAATGGAGAAACAAAATTCAATTGAATGCTTCTCAGGAACCTATGATGACTGATGATAATGAGGTGATACAACATAATTTGTCATTTGTTGTTTTCGATATAACAGAGAATCATAGTTAGTTTGCCATTAGCATCTGAAGAAGGTGAAGTTCCACCGAAACGTGCGTCATGCGTTATTTCTTATAATAAATGTGTAAATTGTTATTTTTAACCATTGTCTTAATATGTTTATTAATGTACACCAAGTATCGGCCCAATCAATCCAAAATATTTTGAAACATGGTAAATTGATGGAAGGAGAATTTTTACAACCTATAACTAAACATTTGAAGAATATTGAAGAAAACTTATCTAAATCGAAAAATATTAAACTTGAACAAATTACTGAGGAAAGGAAAATACCCAGAGTAGTTAAAACAAAACCAAGAATTATTTTCAGTACCCCAACTGTTGAGAATAAAAGTATCATTCCTGAAATAGAAGAAAAAGGTAATATTGGTGCTCTTTCAACGGATAACGATAACGACGAAAACTATAAAATAGATAGCGAAGATTTTGAGAGTGAAAATTCTGAAGATATGAATCAAATTAAGCAGTCCATCCTTGAAAATACCGATGATGATGATGCTGACGAAGAAACAGCACAAATAAAGGAAAGACGTCAAAAAGTCTTGGAAGATTCACTTGTTGATTATCTAGAAGAATATGATAAATTACCACAAAAATATATCGAAGGAATGATATTAGATACCAGAAATGAAGAATAAGATCATAAATATGGTGTCAGACACGATTTGGAAACTGAAAAATTTTACATTGGCAATTCTGAAATGAAAAGTGATGGAAATAATATAATTGTACAGAATGAACGCTATAGAGGAACTCCTGGTCTATATGAATTACTATTCAAACGAAATCCTGGCTTTTTTACCGCTGATGATGAGAAGGCATTTCGTAATATAATATTGAAAACTAACGCTCATAAACGTCATTTAAAAGCGACAGGTCAAGTGGTGGTAGTTTAAATAAAATTTTGAATTATTCACATACGAATTTCGTTCATTGGGATGACCCTAATGAACTCGTAGAACGAATAAAATTATTATTAGCATCTCATTCAGCTGGAAATAATACATATTGGAACGAAATTTTATCAGTAATTGAGGAACTACGTGAACTAAGATTATTGAATAGTAATTATGAATTTCAATACTAATGTTAAACAACATATTGTTAATGAATTACATCGACCTGCTAGAATCAATTTCAACCGAAGAAAAACTCTTATAAAATCTCTACATGATTTATTGCAAGCTGATCTAGTTGAAATGATACCACATTCCAAGGATAATCGAGGTTATAAATATATACTTGTTGTGATAAATTGTTTTTCAAATTATGTATGGGCTTCACCGTTAAAAAATAAATCTGGACAAGAGGTTTCGCAAAGTATGGAGAAAATTCTTTCGAAAATGAAAAAAAAGCCTAAACATCTACAAACAGACTTGGAAAAAGAATCATTTCAAAATTGGATGAAAAAATGTAAAATAAATCATTATAGTACATTTAGTGAGAAGAAAGCTGTTATAGTTGAAAGAGTTAACCAACCGTACATTAAAAGATTTAATGTGGAAACAATTCAATTATCAAGGAAGCTACGAATGGTTGAACATTTTACCGAAAATCATTGAGAAATATAATAATACTAAACATAGAACAATCGGTATGAAACCATCACAAGTAAATGAGAAAAATGAAAAACACATTCTCCACACTGCATACAATAGAATTAAAACCGTTACCGGTATAAACAAATTTAATGTTAGAATTTCAAAAACACGAGGTATATTCGATAAAAAATATATGGTGAATTGGTCAACAGAAATTTTTCGAATCAGTAAAGTTAAATTGACAAACCCAACAACGTATCTTCTAGTGGATGAAAAAGAAAACGAAATTCAAGGGTGTTTTTACGAGCAACAACTTACTAAAGTTAAATACCCAGATGTTTATTTCGTAGATAGAGGTTTAAAACGAAAAGGTGATCAAGTTTTAGTTAAATGGTTGAATTTACCTTCTTCTGAAAATTCTTGGTTTAATAAAAATAATGTAATGTAAAATTGTTTTATTCAAAATTAAAAACATAAAAAAAATGTTCTACGAATATTCTAATTTATAACCACAATATTTCCTGGGGTCCACTTCTTTCATACTCAATAAGGGACATTGGCATCTTTCACAGGTTGAAGAAAACTATGTAATACAAAACCCTAGATCTCGTCTCTTACATATGAAGTTGATATTAAACCTGTTCCTGTTCACTACCTTGATTCTCTGAATAAGTCACTTGACTTTCATATTGGATTTCCACAAATATTCTTCGGCCAGTAGCTTCAACTTGGATATATTGATCAGTCATTATGGTTCGATAGTAATTCACTTGTTTCTATTTCTAACTCGTTTCTTACTAAAGAAAACAAGAAATATTATCTTGTATATACCGAACATGTGGCCTCGAAGGTTAGGAATTTGAAAGTCTCCTCATCACGACAACAAGGATGATGTCATCTCTCTAGGTAAACAAGTCGACAAGTCGAGAAGGTAACCTTGCATTCATCCATTTTGCAAGTCTCGACTTGTTAACGTAGACCGCGACTATGTGGCGCCAGTCAAACATGACGTCATCTATTGAAGGTAACCTTGAATTCATACATCTAAATAGTCTTAGGGCGGCCGCACATTTACTACAATCGGATCTGATTGTCTCCGATTTCAAATCGGACCACTAGCGCACACTGCCGACAAAATACGTCCGATTTTATTTGAATGTCACAAGCAGGGATATTTTTCGACCGTGGTAATCAAATTTTCAGTATCGCACATGGTTTGACAATTCCTTTTTCTATAGTCCCTGTCAGAAATTGACAGAAATAATCGTATGTTTGCGGTAGACTATGCAAAAACAATGCACGGCTTGCCTTCCGGTAGTCGGATCAGACTTTTTATCGGTCCGATTGGTAGGACGCACTGCTCGTGCATCCGAGTCGGACGTCCGATCCGATATCGGATCGTAGGTGTGCGATATGATCGTATAAAAGTATAGAAATTTGAGCGTCAGATGCCCTGATCCGACAATCGTTTCAGACAATCGGAAACGATTGTAGGAAATGTGCGGCCGGCCTTATCGATCGACTTGTATAAAGCTACACATTAGTCTAGTCGGATAAACACCTTATCTATATTTCAATTATTCAATTAACGTCAGTCCGAATCCCACCGGATCTACTAGCTTTTTCCAGGTAACAAAAAAGTAACCCCCCACCTCATTTTCTGATTCGGCCAACGCAAGGTGAGGAAGACTGAATCAAAGAAAAATTTCATTTTTCTTAATTTTTTTTTCAATTTGAATTTCGCGCCGTTGGGCATGCGCATTAGAACAAAAGTGATCTAGAGTGAAATTCGCGCCATTGAGCATGCACATCAGAACAAAAGTGCTCCAGAGTCCTACTAGCTATACTACTTAGGAGGCAATCGTCGGGTAAAATATTTAGCCTACTGAAGCAAAACCTAATAATACATGGTTAATTTAAGAAGCCAAGACCAAAGCAGTGTTGAAATCTAATGATAGACAAATAATTATCTTAATTGACAGTTTACTGCTTTTTCAAAATCCTTCTCAGCTCAGTATTCCATTCCATTGTTCTGGTAGATGTGTTTGGGGAAAGATTTATTTCGCCCAAAATTGTCAATTCCTCTAAGTCTTTGTCTATCATTAGATTTCTATAGGTTATTGGTTTAGAGAGAATTAGTCCGTGAATTTGTTTTTTGGTTTTACAAAAAGATCATCTGCTGCAATGATGAAGAAAGTTGGTTTAAAAGGTTATATGATTTCTGTTTGGCGATACTGTAAACATTTAATTTATTTAGATGACCAAAAACCTAACATCCCTACCTCAAAAATATATGAAAGAAGTGTTTCAGTCAGTGTTCACTCCAGACTTAAGCACAAAAATTTGTAGAGAAGTTGAGCGTCGTGTACAGATGTTATGAACACCATGGTGCACAATTTAAGAATTCAACTTTTTGAAATGACGCTTTTTAACCTGTTAGACATTTTTATTTTATTTGAGAGTAACAATAAATTATAACGCTTGCGACTATTTAGTAATGTTGCCATTTTCAAAATTAACTTTAACTAACAGCTCCATTTAGTGAGAGTAACTGAAAATATTGAAGGTACTTTGTGTGACCCACAGCTACGTAGTCAGTCCATAATTTTTTTGTCATTGAAGATATCGATATGAAATTTTCAGATCAAATATGATCTGACTAAGTCTATTTTTCGAAATTATTTTGATGAAAATTGCACTTCCGGTTTTGCCGGAAGTGATATCAACTTTGGTATTTCAAATGGAATACCCTGTATATGTATCTTTTGATTTTCGAATTTTTATGTAATTTATAATAAAATTATCATACCATTCTTCATACCTAAAATGAACAGTTTTCGAGTTGCGTCAACAAAAAAAGGCTATAACTTCTTTGTTAGTAGGTCTATTGGTGTGTGGTTTGGATTTTTGTAACCTCCAAACATTGTTTCATTTATTCCTTGTCAAAATTTTTCATATTTCCAACTGATTACTTAATAAAATCTAGGGCGAAGTTGGCAAATTTCAAATGTTAATAACTTTCTTATTTCTAATGGAATGCTATACCTAAAGTTAATAATATCAAAGATATTCTACAATTTTGTAATAATTTATATATCAATAAACCTGAGAAATCGACTAGCGAGTTATTTTGACGTATCCATGGATGCCAATTACGAAAATTGTTTAAAATTAAATTTTATATTGAAAAAATAGTTTTTATCAAGTAATAAGTTAGAAATATGGAAAATTTCGACAAGGAATAAATAAAAAAACGTTTCAAGGTTACAAAAATCCAAACCGGATACCAATAGACCTACTAACAAAGAAGTTATAGCCTATTTTTGTTGAAGACGCTACTGTCAAAATATTACGGAAAAAATGAATAACTCGAAAACTGTTCGTTTTAGGTATAAAGAATGTCATGACACTTTTATTATAAATTACATAAGAAATTCGAAAATCAAAAGATATACAGGGTATTCCATTTGAAATAACAAAGTTGATATCACTTCCGGCAAAACCGGAAATGCAATTTTTTTAAAAATAATTTTGAAAAATAGACTTAATCAGATCATATTAGCTCTGAAAATTTCATATCGATATCTTCAATGACAAAAAAATTATGGACCGATTACGTAGTCACCCTGTATATATATATATATATATATATACATATATGTATATATATATATATATATATCTATATGTATATATATATATATATATATATATATATATATATATATATATATATATATATATATATATATATATATATATATATATATATATATATATATATATATATATATATATATATATATATATATATATATATATATATATATATATATATATATATATATAACTTTTTGATAATTATTAGCAATAACAGGCTTGGTGAATCTCAAAAAACTCGATTTTATTAAAAAGTTGACGTTTCGCTACGACATTCGTGGCTTTATCAAAACCTTTGAAAAATTGAAATTTCTTTGACATTTATTGATTTGAAAAAATTTGAATAGTTAAAAAAGACTACTATGTTTCATCAAAATTTTTCGGCTGTGACCGTTCTCTGTTATTTATTACGTTCTATTCAGTCCAATATTAACATTCAAATCTGTTATTATTCGATGGTAAGGGAAACCACAGAAACCTTTACCCTCGTAATGTTCGAAATAGGTTCAAATTATTTTGATTTTGAAAAGTCAAAGAATAGGGTACTATTTATCTTTTTTTCAAAAATTTTTTATTACGGCTCTGGCCGTCTTCAGTTATTAATTACGTGCTATTTAGTCCAATATCAATAGATAGGTCTGTTGATATTAGATGGGATGGGAACCACAGAAACCTTCACCCACGTAATGTACAAAATAGGTTTAAAATATTTGATTGTTGTCTTTAAAAAGACATTACTTGTGATTTTGGAGATCACATGTTCTAAACTAAACTTTCTTTTTAGAAAAATTGAAAATTCTAGATGTTTAGATTTTGTCTAAGAAGATGAGTTGTTATGGTTAGAGTTTGTTTGTTGAATTATTTTGTTTTGATTTATGTTGTTTCTTAGAAAAATTAAAGAATTAAATCTGCGTATATTGAACTTGTGTTTTATATCTGTTTTATCATTTACGACTTTATTTAAATTTTTTTGAATATGTAACATTTCTAAAATTTCTCTGCGTTTTTTCTATTTCTAAAATTTTTGTGCTATCAAAGTTGAAACTACGATTCTCATTGTTTTTATGTTTTATTAGTGCTGTGGTTAGTGTTTTGGTATATTTGTGTGCTTTTAATCTTTCTTTTGAAAAGTTTGTCCTATATTATGATGTATTACAATTATTACAGGGTATACTATAAACAACATGAGATTTTTGCAGAAGAGGGGTTTTACTTTTTAATTTAGAATATATTTGTTTTATTTGATTTTGTGCAGTGTGGGCTACTTTAATATCGTGTGGATTTAAAATATGTGATATTTAATCACTAAATTGAGGAATATATGGAAGAGGAATATATTTTTTGTTAATATTTTCTTTTTTTGACGTTTCTAATGTGTTGTAGAGTTTATGAATTCTATTTTTATTAAAAAAATTAAATAATAAGAAAACAACTTGTCTAAAAACCACAAAATGAAAATAACTTTTTATTCGACTAGTTTCGCCTGTTACAGCATTATCAAGACTGAATACATAATTGCAAAGACATCGCTTGAAAATATATAAGTATTTCGGTTCGGTACCTGGGGGTGGTAAAATGTAATCGATGGGTCCAAGTTATCAGAGATTTAACAGTGGGGAGTGGTTTAAGTCTAACTGGTCATTAAGAAGAATGTAATTATGGGATTTTTGGATCTTGTTTATTTCCATGGCTTCCAGGAAGTTCATTATCATACCTTTATCACAGTAATGAAGAATTTTTGGTTTGAAAGAGGATGAGACAAAAAAAAAAAAACATAACATCTCATCCTCTTTCAAACCAAAAATTCTTCATTACTGTGATAAAGGTATGATCATGAACTTCCTGGAAGCCATGGAAATAAACAAGATCCAAAAATCCCATAATTACATTCTTCTTAATGACCAGTTAGACTTAAACCACTCCCCACTGTTAAATCTCTGATAACTTGGACCCATCGATTACATTTTACCACCCCCAGGTACCGAACCGAAATACTTATATATTTTCAAGCGATGTCTTTGCAATTATGTATTCAGTCTTGATAATGCTGTAACAGGCGAAACTAGTCGAATAAAAAGTTATTTTCATTTTGTGGTTTTTAGACAAGTTGTTTTCTTATTATTTAATTTTTTTAATATAAATATGAACTACCACAGAGTTGATTCATCGTCCATCGAATTTAATTCTATTTTTAGTGATTTTCTGTATAAGTTATATCTCACAGCGAAAGTATAAAGTTCTGAATTGAGAAAGAGTCGATGTTTTGAGTACAATTAGTACTATTGAGTATGAAAAAACTCAACGCATGGTGACGTCATTTAAATCCGTTTATCTCGCCAAAAACGCCTCAACTTGACTGGCCGATAGAATCACCCTATACCCAGCTGAGCGGAATCATCTATATAGTAACTATAAGTTGCCCAAGTTACCCATTTCATTTTCTGTCAATTTCTGTGCAGTTATTCTGGAAGATAAAGTGCCCAATTTCGAATATATAAAATGGAAGTATCGATGTTGTTTCGATTTTACTGTTCATTTTTGTGCGTGGTGAAATTTCACTCACGTTATTCAAACGAGTGCGAACCCGTGTTTTAACTTGGTGTATCGTAACAAACTCCAGGAATCTCAATATAGAATGGGAATTTTGAAAAAAAGAAAGTCGAATAAGGTGCAAAATTCCAGGAAATTTTTTTTCCGAATGCTGCAGTTTTCCTTAGCAGCTTCACTTTGAAAATTGTGAATGTTATTTCATATTAAATTTACTACCAAGGATTTGAATATTTGGAGAATATGAGTAGTGAAAGTTTTTTCTGGCATTTTTGGAAGCATAAAAAGAGACAAGTATATTTTCAGTACGATACAATATTAGTATTTTTCTTCTTTATTCAATTGGCAATTGTTTGCTACTAAAAAAAACACTTTGACATTATTTCCAGTTTAGAAACTGTTCGTTCAAAAAAAAAATTCTCAGATATGAATAATTTTCATTTAATTGGAATTTTTGAGAAAAAAAGGCTATAAAACATGTTTTTGTCTTTTGACTCGCGGAGTTTTCTAATTTTAGTAACCAATTTGTTTTTCGCATATCACATTGGTGGCTTCTTGCTTGTAAAAATTGTAACTTTGAAACGATAAGAGCTTGATTTGATGTCGAAAAATTTGACATTTCTTGGTACTTTGAACTGATTTTTTAGTATTTTGTATAATTTTTTAGTAATTTGTAAAACATAATTTAATAGTAGTATTTAGTAAAATATTGAACAAAAAGTTCAATATTTTCCGTACATTTAGCAAAATCTGGCTTGACAGTAGTTACATTGGACAAACGCAGCAGTGGTTGAAACAAAGGTTGACGCAACATAAGAGTGACTGCAAAATAGGAAAGAATTCGTGTGCATTAGTCAACCACTATCAAAAAATGGGACATCATTTTAATTTCGACAATGTCAAAATACTAGAAACATAATATAATTATAAGAGTAGGCTGTTTTTGGAAATGGTACACATAAGTCAAGATGTGAATGCAGTGAATTTTAAATCAGACACAGACCAACTGAGTGAAATCTATATAAATATTTTGAACTAAATCTAATCGTTTTTCAATGTAGGCATTGTTGTCATGTGTTCGTCCCGTTGTCTTCAGTGAGAGGGAATTCATTGTTAGTTTACATTTGTGTTGAGATGGTATATATATATATATATATATGCATCCGATATATTACAACTAAGGACCAACTCTGTTCTTGTAAGTGTCAAATGTTATGTGCTTTAAAATTGTATATGTCATTTTAATTGTGTAGAGTTATATAAGAGAAAGCGAAAATGTAAAAATTTTAAAGTTTTTAATTTTTTAAAGTTTTTTGTAGTACTCCTGATGAAGCTGTAAAATAAATGGCGAAATATTGAGTTGGAAAAAAGACAAAGAGTTTATTGAGTCTACAGACCACATTCCCGATAATACAAAGTTTATATATTGTACAGATTGGTCGAAATTATTAAGTATTATATATATATATATATATATATATATATATATATATATATATATAAATATATATATATATATATATATATATATATATATAAATATGTATATATATATATATATATATATATATATATATATATATATATATATATATATATATATATATATATATATATATATATATATATATAAATATATATATATATATATATATATATATATATATATATATATATATATATATATATATATATATATATACACTGCGCCGCAAATTTAACGCATAGCTTAAATATTTCCTAAGTTTTGACTGTGAATATTTTCTCAGGCGGTGATCCGATTTGAATAAATTTTTCACCAAATCATAGCTCCGTTCTTTGAGAAAATGCAATAGTTATAAGATGATCAAAAAAAATGAATAAACTTATTGTACAGGGTGTTTGAATAGCGACATGTTTTCTTCGTCCAAGTTTACATCCTTCTGCGGGCAATATCGGGTAGCTCAGGCAGAAAAAAACTTAGGAAATATTTAAGCTATGCATTGAATTTGCGGCGCAGTGTATATATATAAATATTTATATATATAAATATTTATATATATATATATATATATATATATATATATATATATATATGTGTGGAGGTACTCTATTGATGTGAGTTTTTATGAATATTATATAAACAATAATTTTATGAGATTTATGGAATGTGCGTATTCACTCGTGTAATTTGAATACTATATTTTACTTTTACTTAAAACATTAACGAAATGAATATTGATTACAGTTTGGTAAAAATGAAGATTTCAACTTTGCCGAATTCTTCTTCAAATGTGCAGAGCATACTTCTTTGGGTGAAGAAGATGGAGCAGTTCCTCTGTATTTAATCAAAGCAAATTTGAGGGAAGTACCTTGCTTAGCTTGTGGAGATATATGGTAAATGTTCTTTGGAACCACAGTGTGTATGTGAAACATTGAAACATTTTAAACCGATAATATTTTTAAATTCCTATGAGAGTGCCCTTTAATATAACTGAATTCTTATCTGAAATCAAGGATATATTCTAGAGAGAAAATCTAAATTATATAACTTTTTAGGAGTTATATCTGCATTCCAATTAGATATAATGAATGGCGTGTATTCAATTTCCTGTGTATTTAATTTCGTGAGTATCTCAAAATATATAATTGTGCACGGCATTAAGTAAGTGCCCTTATATTTTGAGAAGTGATAGGCTTAATATTTCGGAATATTCTGAGATACATACATGAAATATTGAAAATTTTGAAGCTACAAGAATAATTAAATATATTCATAGATTCTATAGAAATGAAGAGAAAATATTTGGAGAAACTTTCTTTTTTATTATTCTAACCATACGAAATTCTGTTTGTGGCAACACAGGATAGAAGATTTAAATTTAACTTCAGGAATGCTCTGAAAATTAATGAATATATAATATGAATAGAAATTTGATTAAATACAAATACAGGCTGGAAGATTTTCTCAATGATTGACCAAATATATGAGATTATTTATTTACCATCAATCATTTCATTGTAATCTATATTTTGTGAGAAAAAAACTATACCTATCTCATTATAAATTTAGAAGAATCGATATTGTTACCTACTGCTTCATTTCAAACTGACTATTTATAAGTATTTGATCTTACTTATAATTTTTTTTTTCAGCAATCTAGTTTTTGTATTTCCTTGTAAAGATGGCCATGTTACTTGTTTGGACTGTTTCCGGCAATACTGTAGTGTGAGATTGTCAGAAAGGCAGTTTTGGCAACACCCTGATTATGGGTATACATTATCATGTCCTGCAGGATGTTCAGACTCATTTATAGAGGAAATACATCATTTTCGATTATTGTCCGATTCTCAGGTAAATTTGAAGAAACAATCTGTGAAATATGAACACTTTCCACGTATTAAAACTTAATTTCCACTATATTTACATCAAATGACTAACATTGAAAACACATTAACATTTGGACAACACACTGTCTTCATCCGATTTAGTTACAAGCAGATGAAGACACTGTGTTGTCGAAAGAATTGTCATTGAATGTGAATATAGTGGAGTTTTAATAAACGTGTTCTTATTTCTTAATATTTTCATCAAGTAAAGGCGACTTCTATTAAAAAAAACAATCTGGGATCAGTTTTCGAATATTTAACTGATTTATTATTAGTCATTGCCACTAGGAAAATGGCATTGAAAAGGTAGAGCAATCACAATGAAAATATGTTGACTCTGTGACAGGTGACATTATTCTGAATTTGAAATTGTTTTACTACAAAACTTGTAATAAAAAAATTTCACATTCAGAATATCTGAACATAAAATGAGGCTTGAATATGAAAAATTTTCCTTAAGTTAGTGAATTCATTTCATAGATGAAAATTACATTTGAAAAGTAAATGCCTGCAATCAAATCTTTGCGAAGTTCTAGAAATTACCTGACATATAAATTCCAACGTTTTAATGAATGAACAAACGTGAATCATTCCATCACTACTTAGTATGTCACTTTCTGAATAGACTTCCCGATGATCGTCTCTTTTCTTCAGTCTTTATTCTCTACAACTCTTGGATTTGTGTTCTTCTATATAATATTTAATTTTGTACATTTATGTTTAGTTACTCTACATCTTTATCTTTATAGAATTATATATATATATATATATATATATATATATATATATATATATATATATATATAATATATATATATATATATATATATATATATATATATATATATATATATATATATATATATATATATATATATATATATAGGCTGTTCCAGAATAACGTCAGAAAATTTCGAGAGGTTATTCCTTTTTTCATTTAATGAAAAAAAGTTCCTATAAATGTAGGTCTGAAATTGAAAGAAAGGATTACTGCAGAGATAAGAAGAGTAGAGCAGTCAGGCATATTGTAGAATGAATAGCGAAATTTTGAAGATCCCATGACTTGTTGCATTGAAGTGAACGGACAACATTTTGAGCATCTGTTGTAGCCGATTTTACTTTGTTTTCTAAAATTTCCTAGACTTTTGTCTACTACCCAAGTTTGGATATTTTTCTCACATAACACAAACATCTAAATATTTGTTTTCAGTTTTGGCAGTTTATGTTAACCCTGATTTAGATTTCATGAGAGGATGTGAAATATTAAGGATTATGCGAATGAATTAAGTTTGTTTAATTCTAGTAAAAATGTATTATTTTAAATTCGGCGGCAATAACATATAACTCCGAAATTGTAGCATTTAGGTATAGGGAACATTATATGAAAGATATTAAGTATTTTTCAAGGATTTTGAAAATCGAAAAATATATATAGTAATCCATTTAAAATAACAAATTTCATTACTTCTACAGAAAAACGAAAAATCTGACAATGTGAATACCACTGTAGGATCGGCCATATCACAGAACCCTCACAATCCAAAATTTACGAAAACGGTGCAAGTCATTTCCATAATTATTGGGGCATCTATATATATATATATATATATATATATATATATATATATATATATATATATATATATATATATATATATATATATATATATATATATATAATATATACACACACACACACACACACACACACATATATATATATATATATATATATATATATATATATATATATATATATATAATATATATATATATATATATTCCTCTACATTTTGACAACTAGTGCTGCCCCCATCAGACCAAATGAGCTGTCTGAAGTGTGGGAAGTGTAGAACAAGTCTATCAAAATTGGGTAAATGTAGCGGCAGAGAGGTGTACGAGCGGAAAATTTCCATACCGATGGTGAAAGATGTGCAAATTAATTATGAACAAAACATACTAGCCTTCTATAGCTGGTTGGAGGGAGTATGGAGCTAGAAAACCCTCCACCAAAGTTGAAGGGTTCAACTTGACTGTTTTAATGGAAACGTTTATATCGAACGAAAATGGATTATATATATATATATATATATATATATATATATATATATATATATATATATATATATATATATATATATATATATATATATGTATATATATATATCCTGGAATAATCTAAAATTCATTGGTAGAGGCAAAGAATTAAAGGCTGAGAGTGAGTGCATTCAGTTGTGAAGGCAGGAGTGAAGGCTGTAAGTACACTTTTGAAAATTGCAATATCTTGTTTAAGGGTTGAATAATACTCCAAAGATCAACCGAAGTATCAAATAAAAGCTAGTGTCAGCAGATTCCAGCGATCTAGAATAGAACAAGCACAGAGTCGGATTAAGAATAAATAGAAAAGTGTCGGTGCGGCAGGTGCGTGCGTGTTGGTTGTGGGTGGATTGAGTAGTTTACTAGCTCGCGAGTCCGTTTTCTGTCGTACTACACTAATAATTGTATGTCAAAATGGACAACATGATTGAAATAAAAAGAATGTTCGAATGTATACAAACTAAAATGACATCTATCGAAAACAAGATGGAAAACACTACGAAAGAAATGATAAAATTGGAAAAGGAGAACCAGTGTTTGCGACAGCAGATGAAAAAACAGGACGATAGGATCGAATTAATGGAGCGTGAAATGAAAAGAAAAAATCTGATAATACAAGGAATCGAAGATAGGGAGGAAGACAAAGCTGATGATGTCAAAACAAGAGTTGAAATAAAATAAAAAAAGATCAATACTCATCACATTTTCAAAGTTTGAAAAAAAGATGGAAGTTATCAAAATGGCAAAGAATCTAAACGGCACAAATGTATGGATGAATGACGATTTTTCAAAGAAAGTCCAGGAGGATAGAAAACGGCTGATACATCAATTGAAGATAGCAAGGACAGATGGAAGAAAGGCTTTTCTCAAATACGACAAATTAATTGTAGATGGAGAGGTTTATGACAGTCACAGCTTTGAAGAAGGGGAGGAAGGAGCAGAAAATAAAGGCAAAAGAACAGTAGCTGACAGATCACTAGAAACAGGAAGCGAATAGGAACAAGCAAAGAAATTAGCTAGAACGAGGCAAAAAAACTACTAAAGGAGGAAATAGAAGAAAGTGGAAAAGAGTACAAGATTGGAAATGAACAGGAAAATAGATTAATAGATTGTACATTAGATAGTAATATTAGTGATAGTAAGATTGTAAGGGGAAGGGGTAGGAAATGCAGTTATAATGGTAGTAATGAGAGTAGGGTTGTTAGGGACAAAAGGGATGGTGCTGATGGTAGTGGTAGTAAGGGGAACTATGAAAACACAAATATAATGAAAATAAACAATAAAAACAAAAACAATAAGTATAATGGAAAGGATAAAGATAACAGTAGACAACACAGTAGAAAAAACAAAAGGGAAAAAAGGGATGAAATAGAAGTATGTACTTTTGCTGCCTGGCAAAATAATGGAGATTGGGGACGAACTAAGAAAGTACAAAATAGATATAGCTGCATTGCAGGAGATAAGATGGAAAGGTCAAGGGATAGTAGAAAAAGATGACTTCAGTTTTTATTATTCAGGGGATAAAAATCAAGGACAATATGGGGTAGGTTTTATAATAAGGGGTAATTTACGAAATGATATATTGGAGTTCAGACCAATAAGTGAACGAGTGGCATGTCTGAGGATACAAGCAAATACGATGAATATATCGATAATAAATGTATACGCACCAACCGAAAGTGCAGACAAGGATGAGAAGGATAATATATATGAAATAATCGAAGAAGAAATAGAAAGAGGACACAATTTTGTTGATTGGCGATTTTAATGTCCAAATAGGGAAAGAGGAATACTTGGGAAGAGTGGCAGGAAAACACACAGTTCATGAGAAAACAAACAAAAATGGGCAACGCCTATGCAATTTGGCGGAAAGGTTAGATATGATAATAAGTAGCACCAAGAAAGCACAAGATAACATGGGAATCGCCAGATCACAGATACGGTACACAAATAGATCACGTGCTTATTAATAGAAGAAAGCAGTCGTCGGTGAAAGATGTACAAACATACAGAGGTGCAAATGCCGACTCGGTTCACTACATTGTAACGGCCACAATCAAGCAAAAAAAAAAAATTAAATCTATAAAAACAACCCGAACAAAATGGGACATTAAAAAGCTCAAACATGAAATATATATATATATATATATATATACATATATATATATATATATATATATATATAAATATATATATATACTATATATATATATATGCCATATATATATATATATATATATTTATATAAATATATAAATATTAATATATATATATATATATATATATCTATGTATATATATATATTATTATGAATTTCCACTTTATTTTGCCCCACGTTGTGGAGTCAATTATTATGAATTGCTATTTATAGCCCCTATATGTTGTGAAATCAATTAATATGATTATTTGGATATTTTTTTGTTTTTATTTAACTAATCTTATGAATTTAAATTTTTACTCAATATGATTTGATTTATTAATTTAATAATTATTTTGTTCGGTACTCTTTCAAATTATGTCAGGGAAGGTTCTCTTTTTTATATTTTGACTTTACTTTGAAAACTTCAATAAATTAAAAATTTTATAATTTAACAAATTTATTAACACTTAATCTTCAACATATAAAATATTTCAAATTAAAAGGTTAATTGAATTAAAAAATATTTCTAATAAATTCATAATTGTTAGAATAGTTATAAAAGTTTAATATAAATGTTATATTAGTGAATTGGTATGTTGTAATTTATTATTTGTTTAATTATTATTGAAATAATTTGATAAAAAATTGAAAATTTTGAGTTTATTGAAAGAGATAAATAGAATTAAGTAAATTCAATTCAAAATAAATAAATGAACCCAACCTGGAGATAGAGCTATTTTAAATCTTTTATAAAAAAATATAATTCAATAAATTTTGCAGATAAAATATAAGTAAAATAAGTAAATTCATATTAATATATATGAATATATATATATATATATATATATATATATATATATATATATATATATATATATATATATATATATATATATATATATATATATATATATATATATATATATATATATATATATATATATATATATATATATATATATATATATATACAGGGTGTCCGGAAATGATGAGCAAAAAATTCAGGGGAGAATTCTAGACCGAAAATAAATGGTACCTCTTCATATAAAATTTTTTCGAAAATTGATTATTAACGTAGTTACAGGGTGTTAAAGTTAGATTTTATTTACAGTTTTATTGCTCTAAGTTTTGCCACGCTCATAATATTTCGACGAAATCTCGTATTTGGGGCTTTATCGGGATGAGGAAAACAAATTTGCCCACCGTATTCTAGCATTTTGTAGAGGGCGCCACATACGAGCCTATACTTTCATTTAAATGGTCACAACTTTTTTGTGTTACACTGTATAAGACTTTTGACTGAATATTTTTATTCTCCTAACCTTTTGACATGAAAAAGGTATTCTACTTTCGTTTCGATAAATCTCACCGTTTTCGAGAAAAATGCTAAAATAACATTGCTTGCATGTGATGAATACGAAATCATTTTAATTTATTTTCAACCATAAACATAGCATCCTTTGGAAACGTGCGCTATGGTTACCGTAGAAACAAGTTTGGGGAGAATTAGTTTTGACAGTTAGTAATTTTGTTCAAGTTCTTTTGTACTAATTGTTGTCATAAAAAAATAATAATGAATAACAATTACTCTAACGCGGAGTTGTGGGACATGCATTATTATTACGGTTTAGCTGCTGGTGATGCTCTTGCAGCACGACGTTTGTATCGTGAAGCATTTCCAAATAGACACCTACCCCAATCGCGAATGTTCAGTACTATCCATCGAAGACTGGGAGAATTTGGATCGTTCAAAACTAGAATTTTTGATGTCGGCCGACAACGGAATACTAGAACAGCAGAAGCAGAATTTCGTATTTTGAATTCGATACAAAATAATCCCAATACAAGTGAAAAATTAGTTTCCAAGAGGGCATTCCCAAGAGCTCCGTATATGAAGCTATACGCGAACAAAACCTTTATCCGTACCACTACCAAAAGGTGCAATCGCTATCTGCCGAGGATCCTGCTGCTCGTGTGAATTTATGCAATACCATTAGAGTACTCCATAATGGAGACCAAAATTTTGTTCGTAATATCCTTTTCACCGACTAAGCTGGATTTGGGCATGATGGCTTGATAAACCTTCATAATGAGCATTTTTGGTCTAATGAAAATCATCACTTATCAATAGAGCGTGGTTACCAAAATAAGTTTTCCGTCAACGTGTGGGCTGGTATTGTGGGGGACTACTTAATTGGGCCACATTTTTTTCCGCAAAGACTCAATAGTGAATTTTACTTGAATTTTTTAAGAAACCACTCTCCTATTTTATTGGAAGAAATACCACTCGGATTGAGAAATGCAATGTGGCTGCTTCAAGATGATGCGCCACCACATTATAGTTTCGCGGTCAGGCAATTCTTATATCCTTTGAATTTGTTTAATACACTTTCATACAAGAATTCTTTATATTAATAATTATTATACACAAGTGTATTCAGCCTACTACATTAATTCTTATAATGATACTTTTCCTGAAAGGTGGATAGGACGCGGTGGTTTTGTACAGAGGGCTTCTAGATCCTCTGACATACACCCAATGGATTTCTCTTTTTGGGGCTACCTGAAGACGCTTGTATACAGGACACCTGTGAATAGCGTCGAAGAGCTGAGAGAAACCATTTTTGCCAATTGTGAAGTAATAAGGCAGAAGGAAGGAATATTCCATAGAGCTCATCGGAATTTTTTAAGAAGAATTAATTTATGCATTGAAGAAGAAGGACGTCACTTTGAACATTTGATTTGAATGTTTAATTTTTCGTTCGTTAACCTTACGATTTGATTAATAAACCATTCTTTCTTTGTTGAGTACGTTTTTTCTTTTAGTAAATATTTATCACTGACCACCATCAGCGTAATAACAAATTTTCAAAAAATTACTAACTGTCAAAACTAATTCTCCCCAAACTTGTTTCTACTGCAACCATAGCGCACGCTTCCAAACGATGCTATGTTCAAGGTTGAAAATGAATTAAAATGATTTCTTATTCATCACATGCAAGCAATGTTATTTTAGCGTTTTTCTCGAAAACGGTAAGTTTTATCGAAACAAAAGTAGAATACCTTTTTCATGTCAAAAGGTTAGGAGAATAAAAATATTCAGTCAAAAGTCTTATACAGTGTAATACAAAAAAGTTGTGACCATTTAAATGAAAGTATAGGCTCGTATGTGGCGCCCTCTACAAAATGCGAGAATACGGTTGGCAAACTTGTTTTCCTCGTCCCGATATAGCCCCAAATACGAGATTTCGTCGAAATATTACGAGCGTGGCAAAACTTAGAGCAATAAAACTGTAAATAAAATCTAACTTTAACGCCCTGTAACTACGTTAATAATCAATTTTCGAGAAAATTTTATATAAAGAGGTACCATTTATTTGCGGTCTAGAATTCTCCCCTGAATTTTGTATATATACATATACACATATACATATACCATATACATATACATATACATATACATATACATATACATATACATATACATATACATATACATATACATATACATATACATATACATATACATATACATATACATATACATATACATATACATATACATATACATATACATATACATATACATATACATATACATATACATATACATATACATATACATATACATATACATATACATATACATATACATATACATATACATTTACATATACATTTACATATACATATACATATTACATATACATATACATATATACATATACATATACATATACATATACATATACATATACATATACATATACATATACATATACATATACATATACATATACATATACTATACATATACATATACATATACATATACAATACATATACATATACATATACATATACATATACATATACATATACATATACATATACATATACATATACATATACATATACATATACATATACATATACATATACA
>JARQZK010003651.1:0-50000 GCA_030704885.1 Cynegetis impunctata
GTACAATCTTTAACACTACTAACTTCTTGATTCTACAGGTCAAGTTAATACTATGTAAAACAACGATATATAATAGAAGCAAGCAAAAATATCTTTATTACATATCATTGTTTCACATAGTAAAACCTAGAAGATGTGTTCAAGTACTTTTATTATAGATGATTTTGTTATATGAATTCATCTGTTTTTAAAATTTTTGTTCATTTTATTTATTTATTTAAGAATACAACAAATATTCATCAATTTGCTGTTACTATAGTTGACTTACAATTAAATTTTTAAAATTATGAAATTTACATTTTATTGAACTTCTTATATGGTATGGCATGCTATTGAAAGTTATCAGACTGGCATAGATAGGACTCTTCCTACGACATTCTGTTTTCGTTCTATGTAGGTAATATGATTGTTTTGCCTTGTTTTACCTATGTACTGTTTATTCAATTTTAATTGTCTCGAATGTATTACTATTCATAATTCATACTTGCAGCATCTCACAGTAGTGATTTATAAGATGTGAGTATATCATTGAAATGAAGTACCAAATATGCAATGCACACATTTTCTTATACATTACACTCTCCAACTGACATTCATCGACGTGGACCTAAATACACCCAAACTTCCGAGATTTATTTCGTTAGTTAATGCTAAAATTCATAGGAAGCTATGCGAAAGAGACGCATGATGTGAAAAGTAAATCAAATTGAAACGTACCATGTGCGGCAGTCTTTGCTGCAGTATCTGCATGTCTTCGTATGAGTAGAGGGGTTGTTGGAAATAGGGCAATTGTACCATGTTGTACGGGGTGCTCATCACAGGCGCGGCCACGCCGGGCGGCATATTCGACACGACGTTACTGGAATTTTTAGCTGCTGAAAGACGAATGAGAAGAATTAAAACGCGTGAGAGGGTATTGAACATATTCAAACTTTTCATAATTTAATATCGAGCAAATGTGAAAAAAATATGAACAGCTCTGGACTGTCCATGAATATGCACGTACCGAAAATAATTCAAGTTTAGAAAAGTGATAAATTCGAAATTACAAGTATCTGAAAAGTTTAAACTTGATCAAATACCTTGATAGGTGTCTTTATGTACTCCACCTCAAAGAGAGTTAAATATCTCAAAATTTTGTATTGTTTCCTTATATTATATAATAATAAAAATTTATTTTCCTTTCTGACAAAATTACATTTGTATGGGAATTGTCAAATAAAAAAGAGATCACATTTTCCTTAAAGAATATAAATATTTATCCAATAATATATTCTTTAACTTTGCCCTAAACACCTTTAGACTAGGAGACTCTATGGACAGGTGTTTCAGGATAGGTTGTATTTACCGACGGTCGTGTAAATAAAAGTAATAAGACTGATTATTTTTTCAATGTTTTATTCCAAAGAATATTACTAATGCGATACTGTCTCCTTCAAAAATCAGTTCCGTTGGGAAGCCACACAGCGCTGGAAGACGGATCTTCCATTCATCATAGCATCTGCTAGAACTCCCGATACTGGAAAAGCCTTCAGCTAGGTCGGTTTACAGCTTTTTGAATTGTTCGCAAGTTGTCCCAAAATGACGTTCCCTTGAGGTGATTTTCAATCTCGGGAAGAGAAAAAAGTCACAGGGACTCAAGTTCCTGTGTGAATAAGGAGGCTTTGAGGAGCTACAGGGAATGTTTTTTACTGGCTAAAAACTGCATTATTGGGATTGCAGTGTGACATGGTGCATTGTCTTTGAATGCAAACACCCAGTTCATTTGATGTTTGGTCGCACTCGAGAGACTCTTTTTCGAAGTCTTTCAAGGACCTCTCGGTAAAAGTGTTGATCAAACCGTTTGGCCTTGAGGCACGAAACTCTCTGTGGACGATTCACGTGGCTAATCAAAAAAAACAAATCAGCATGCATTTGACTTTTGACTTGCTCATTCGTGATTTTTTTGGGGTCTTGGAGAGGATGCAGTTGTGCGCCACTCCATTGCTCTTGGCGTTTGGTTTCTGGATCGTACTCAAACACCCAAGACTCGGTCACCAGTAATGACACGTTCCAAAACATAGGGATCATTTCCAATCGTTCCCAAAAAATTCCAAGACTCCTTTCCTTTCTCACACCCTTTTGCTCTTCAGAAAGGTTTTTCCGAACCATTTTTGCGCAAATTTTTCTCATCTCCAATTCATTGCGTCAAAATCTGATGAACGGAGTGTGATTCAAATTCAACTCTTACCGATCATTCTGACTGTCAACCGTCGATCTGAAACGCACAAGATCCCGAACTCTGTTGACATTTTCATCGATGTTTGCAGTTGAAGGCCTTCCGCTTCGTGGTTCATCTTCAATTGACTCTCTTCCTTCTGAAAATGCCTTAAACCACCGAAACACCTGGGCCCTTGACAAAACACTTCCTCCGTACGCCTGCCGAAGTTTTTCAAATGTTTCAGTTGCAATGTGTCCAATTTTGAAGCAAAATTTGATAGCACACCGTTGCTCGAAACTAATGCCACTCATAATTAGAACGCACAAGACAAAACTGTTTCACGAAAACTAACGCTACGGACAAACGGATGACTGTAGGGCGTTCAAACACATACTGGAGGCGTATCACATGTGCACCTAACGGTGTTTGAAGCCGCTCATTACTGGTGACGTTACATACCTCGTATGTACTCCACCTCAAAGAGAGTTAAATATCTCAAAATTTTGTATTGTTTCCTTATATTATATAATAATAAAAATTTATTTTCCTTTCTGACAAAATTACATTTGTATGGGAATTGTCAAATAAAAAAGAGATCACATTTTCCTTAAAGAATATAAATATTTATCCAATAATATATTCTTTAACTTTGCCCTAAACACCTTTAGACTAGGAGACTCTATGACAGATTTCAGCTGTTTGTTGAATTGTTTATTGACTATTATATGCACCTAAATTGAGCAAAAGCATAACAAAATTTGAATACTTGAAACTATATTTTGTTGATCTAGTATTAGAATATTCCACTGAATTATTCTTGGAGCGATTAACAAATCTATTCATGTTAAACCTTGTTTTTTATAATTAATTATAATTCTATAATGCAAGACACTCTAACTGAAATTCCCTTCTTTTCTATAGAGATTAAAGCAAAACACGTAAGATATCAATGATTGTATTCATTGGATAATGATCGGAAACTTTCAAATTATTAACCCTTAAACGTCCAACGTATCTTGTGAGATACATTGGATCACATATAGTCTACGTTAGCTTATGATATAAACTAACAAATTTCTGGCAGTGTGTACGCCGAGATACATAAGAGACTCAACGTATTTGATTCGCAGCGCCGCCTAGCTATCGTGATAAATAAGTTTTCATTCAATATCCATAGTGCCGATTGGTAGTTTACCCAAATTCAGACATGGAGTAAAATGCAAATTCATAATATTTCAGTATTAAATTTGTAGTTTTATGTGAAATAACTGAACAATGATTGTTTATAGTACGCATTTTTGTGCGCTTAAAATTCATATGCTCATTTCCCGACATGTGTCAACATGTCTGTATCTCATAAGACACATTGCCTTATGGTCATCATTTTCATATTTTCTGAAAAAAATTTTCACTATCCCGTTTTCAGTTTCAAGAAATAAGTGCTGGCAGTTTCTATATAAAGCAACGCGAATACGTTCCAGTCCTCCCTCCAGACGACCCAAATATTTCAAGTGGAGGCTTATCATCGTTCGAGGATGAGAAAACATTGAATCGAGATAGAACTGAGATTAGCCAAATTTGCCAGTTGCTGACGAAATTGATGATAATAATTAGAGATGAAACGGATATCCGGTAACTATCCGGTATTATCCGGCCGGATACCGAATAGTAATTCAGTGTCTGGCCGGATTCCGGATAGTAAAATTCCACAAATATTTCTGTTATTAGGTAATTAGTTCAGTACTCAAGACAAGTGGAAAATTGTGGTGAATAAATACCAAATTTTCCGCATTTGTTGCTAAGAGGCGACTCCGCTTGGCTTCATATACCAGACCAGCTTCTGAAAATAGCCTTTCGCTGTAAACGCTACTGACAGGTGCTGAAAGATAAATTCTAGCAAATCTTGACAACTGCGGGTAGTGATTCAAATTACCACCAAATGTATGGGTCGTAATTGCAATCGATTCGAGATCTCTTTAAAAAAGAGTCAATCTCGTTAGCAATTGGAATTTGTTTTTTTTTTGATCGCCACGATCAATACTACTATCCTTTGCCACTTCATTGAAACAGTCCCAAAAAGTGTCATGAGTTTCACGTGTGAAGTTGGATCCAGTTTCATCTTCTTTCATTTGTTTAGCAGGTGTCGAAGACGGTGATGATCTGTTACTGTGAGAAGAAGATTCGTCGTAAGAGTTTTTTATATACTCTATTATGGTTTTCTGTCTCGCTTTTTCAGTTTCAAGAACTCCTAAATAGTCTGACTTGAACCCTGGGTCTAAAACGGTAGCAATTAGGTAGTTTGATCAATGATCTCCGCTCAGGTGCGGTAACACCCGAACGCGCCCGAATATTTCGGTCTTGTTCAGCGCGCCTATATTCATATCAAACTGATTGCGTCATGTAACTTGATAAAGGGCCGAATATCCGGTAGCCGAATATCCAGCGCTCCGGCCTCGTAGCTTGCCGAATATCCGGGGTATCCGGCCAAACCACTATCCGTTTCATCTCTAATAATAATGCTTGGGAATCAGAAAATGAGTTAGCATTGGCAAACTTCATACAAAAGAAGAAAAATAGTACATTGTATAAATTCACTTGGTCCAAGGAAGATTTCGCCCACAATGAGGATCCTGTTGCCAATAATTTCCAATCAGCTGCATCCTGTGTCTACACCTTTACAATATTTCACTGGATGTCATTTAAGGACCTAATTTCTAATTTTGTTATCAATATCCGTTTTTTCTTCAGAAAAATATTAATTCTTTTTTTGACTTTTTTTTTAGGATTCTGAACTTTAAGATCCAATGTATATCACAGGATACAATTGTTTTTTCTTGGAACTTATGAAAAGTATTTTAAAGTATTTTTTATCAGATTGTGCAAGAAACGATATTTTTTCTCTTAAACTGGACGAGTGCCCGTTTAAGGGTTAAATAAAAATCATAATTCTGTTGCCTCTAAATGAAAAGAAGTATTTGAAATACTATTTCAATTCGTACAACACATTATTGAATGAGATGAAAATTACAAACTTTAGTCGTTTTTATCAATAAAATTAATTTTCACCACCGAGTATCAAGCTAACTCCTTTAAGAGTGTGTAATTCTGTATCAGCTAACTCCATTGAGAGTGTGTAATTTTGATATCGACGGGTAAAATGTCGACCGAACACCAAAAAGTTCGAAACTTTGCATGCTACTTCCACAGGTTCTACTTCGAGGAAGTGAAACGACCGCACAAAGATGACTTACCTAACGTCGTGGTCGTTTTTGTCGAGGACACGGTGGTTTGTGAGTGCGTAAGCGGCGCCGTGGACGACGCGATGCTGCTCGCCGTCGTCGCCTGCGAACTGCCACCCGATCCCGTGCCGTCGTACACTGCATCCTTCAGCTTGTTCGTCGCCGAACTGTAGTTATTGTACTGATTAGAAGACGACGTAGTTCCGTAGGTGGAAGCGTTACTTAGACCTGTAGGACGATAGCACATAGGTTAACAATAACGCAAACTCCAATCGGGAACAAAAATTCAATTTCAGACCACACCAAGTACCTGGGGCTTAGAATCTCCAAATATATTTTTTTGCCGAAGTCAATTGACTGCTCGCTTAGCGCTTGATAGAACATTTTTCAAATTAATAATCAAATAAAATAAAAAAATAAAATAAAATAAAATAAACTTTATTGCATTGTAATAGAATGATGTCATTGAATAATCGAACACAATCATAAATTGGACAAATCAACAATACATACATATACATGACACTACAGTCTCTTCAAATCGAGTCTTCCAAGAATTCCCTGACACTATAATAGGCCTTACTTAACAAAATTTTTTTGAGTTCAGAAACATATTGCTTATAATTTAAGCTTCTTAAATTAGTTGGTAATTTATTGAATATTGTCACAGATGAGGGAATCGAGGACCTTTCATACATTGTCGTAACATGTCTAATGACAAGCAGCTGAGATCCATGCCTCGTATCATAACTGTGATTATACGATACTTCGCTAAATCTAGCTATATTTTTCTTAATAAATAAAAGTCATTTAAAAATATAAATACAAGGTACGGTCATCAAACCATTTTTCACAAATAAAGGCCTGCATGATTCCCGGAAGCCGACGCCAAGAATCAGTCTCAAAATTCTTTTTTGAATCACAAATACTCTATGCACATTAGTTGATCTACTCCAGAGCATGATATTATATTGGATGTGTGAATAGACCAATAAGTAGTATACATTCAGTATAGATTAGAGTTCCAGGCTACGTTTTAAAGTTAAGATAGCGAAATAAGAATTGTTGAGCTTACTGCACAACACATCCACATGATTATGCCATGTGAGATTACTGTCTAAATGTACTCCAAGAAACTTTGTGCTCTCAGATAACTGAAACTTGATATCTTTAATTTTATATTTGGTGTCATATGGTAACGGTCGTCTCATATGAAAATTTAGAAGAACAGTTTTATCAATATTGACCATTAAGTTATTTGTATTACACCATTTCAAAAACAGAGCCACAGTGTCATTCACCTTAGAAGTTAGTTCCTCAGGATCCAGTCCCGAAACCACCACTGATGTATCATCCGCAAACAGCGTTAGGAATTGATTTTTCATAGAATTTGCTAGATAGTGCAGGCCGGGAAAAACATTCCGTTTGCAAAAACCGATGACCTCATTCTGATTGATGATTTGACTAAAGAAAGACCTAATAAATGATATTGTGGAGGTTGCCGGACGGAATTATGGTCCAGTTTCTTTTTTTCGGCCCTATAATAGGAGTTTTCGATTCCATCGCTGTAGCTGTGGAAAAAAAAGTTGTGTAGAATGCAAAAAACAATTGACCGTTATTTCTCGACTGGAATATTTCTGTAAGACCCTCACATATCTGGAAGTGAAGGTTGCCTGACAAGCCAGCTGTCAGTTTTATTGTAAACGCCCTCCGCAGCGATTCATATCTGTTCTTGAATTTTGGAGCGGCCTGCGCTGTTCTTAACCGTTTATGACGCTTCAGTTATAGCTAAACGTCATTCTCGTGCGCACTGATTATTATCACAAGTACATTTTCCAATTTTTATAATAGTAGTACTCAGAATTTCGTTTTTTATTTGGTTTTTAAAGTAAAGAAATGTCGCTACAATTAATAAATTTGAAAGAAAGAAAATCCAACGCAAAATCATCTCTATTTTGTGATTTACCGGGTAAACTGGTAAACGAACAGAAAAAAAAGTCCTTAGAACCAATACATGAGCCTCTGAATTTTCCAGTTTTGTTTTTCGGCCCTATAATAGGAGGTTTCGATTCCATCGCTGTAGCTGTGGAAAAAAACATTGTTTTTTCTTTGTTTGTTCTTGGCTATTAAAAGGTTGTTTGAGTAAGGTAAGAAATAAAAAACGGCATGATCATAATACAATACAAATTTAATCTTCAAAAAAAAAAAAAAAGCGGTTTATGTATTGATAAGTACTGAAAAATAACATTTTCCAATATGCAGGTAAGTTTTGACAATTATTGCCAATGCATTTGCAAAGGTAGATACAATTAATTTTACTTTTTATGCAACTGCAGGACATTGTCCTGCAATCAGCATTATATTTGCAAGGCCTGATTAAAGAATTTGGCAAAGGCGGTTTTGCCATTTGCACCGGGTACAGCTTTTCATCTCGTTTCATAACCAAATTGGAGAAAGTTCAAAAGCTCATGTAGGTATTGGTTCTAAGGAATTTTTTCACGAATATGTTTGGGCTGCAGCCTTCAAGCAATGTAAGATTTTGTTAATGAAACGTAATTCCTGTAACACGATTTGTGATATTGGAAGTTTTTGCCTAACAAATCTTCCAGTGTTTCGTAGATTCAAAATTTTGTGAACATTTCATCGTGTTGTCGACGCGAAAGATTGAAAATTAGCGTAGTTGCTGAAATTTCAGTTGAAAGATAAAGTTTTGTAATTTTGATTTTCGTCGTATTACCACAAATGGAACAGCATGAATTACTCGACGATTCGCTGTTTCTTCTTTTTGACTTGCGGGTCCTTTCAGTTGAAAGGCCAGCCACGCCTGATGACGAAGCACTTTTTTCCAGCGCTCTATGCAGTGATATTTCACGACGACGAATTTTTTTTTCGCTGATGTAGCTGGCTATGCAACTTTTATGCCACGAGAAGTGTTGTTCATCAGCAGTCGGATCAAACAACTTCTCAAACTTGTCTGCAATTTCGTCTTTGCGTTGATGTGCTGCATTTTTAATCGTTTCAAATGACTTTTTTTTCTGTTCGTTTACCAGTTTACCCGGTAAATCACAAAATAGAGATGATTTTGCGTTGGATTTTCTTCTTTTCAAATTTATTAATTGGAGCGACATTTCTTTACTTTAAAAACCAAATAAATCACAAAATTCTGAGTACTACTATTATAAAAATTGGAAAATGTACTTGTGATAATAATCAGTGCGCACGAGAATGACGTTTAGCTATAACTGAAGCGTCATAAACGGTTAAGAACAGCGCAGGCCGCTCCAAAATTCAAGAACAGATATGAGTCGCTGCGGAGGGCGTTTACAATAAAACTTACAGCTGGCTTGTCAGGCAACCTTCACTTCCAGATATGTGAGGGTCGGACAGAAATATTCCAGTCGAGAAATAACGGTCAATTGTTTTTTGCATTCTACACAACTTTTTTTTCCACAGCTACAGCGACGGAATCGAAAACTCCTATTATAGGGCCGAAAAAAATAAACTGGACCATAATTCCGTCCGGCAACCTCCACAATATCATTTATAAGGTCTTTCTTTACTCAAATCATGAATCAGAATGAGGTCATCGGTTTTTGCAAACGGAATGTTTCTCAGCGCCCGGTCTAAGATCATTGATATAAATCACAAACAGTAGTGGTCCCAGGACCGATCCCTGAGGAACACCAAGCTCCAGATCGAAGGTATCAGATGGCTGAGAACCAACCCTGACAATTAACTCCCTACCGGTAACAAAAGATACCAGCCAATCGTGTAGTCTCCCTCTAATCCCAATATTACATAGTTTCTTTGCCAAAATGTTTGTACCTACTGTGTCAAATGCCAAACACAGGTCGAAAAATATGGCCAGTATATAATAACCCCAATCCAAATGGGAACATATGTAGTCTATTACTCTACAGCAAGCCGTGTACCACTTGGCTTGATTACACTAAAATGGGTTTATTTACTCGACATATGTTTCGGGCTATTAACCGGTTATCAAGAGCTGATGAAAAACTTAAGTTGAAAATGTAACATCTATCTGTTTATAACACTGGTTTAATTAGTGTGGAAACACTAAGATCTATTTGGTCATTAGTGTTGGATAAGTTCCTTGAGCTTGCCGATTTTATATCCAGACTCTAAAAGGTCCATCCCTTTTTCCTTTGTTCAAGGAATGTAGTATGTTTGGGTTATCTAAATCTATAAAATGATTCTTTTGTATAAAATGCTGCTAAATTCCAGTTACGTTCGTATGTTGGATTATCGATTCTCTAAGATCTTGACCAATATAAAAAGCATTAGAATCAATATATTTTAACTAGTAGAAACATTATAAATATTCAGGTATCATTTTCGATTACAATATGAAGTGGGATAAACATCTACAAAAAACAAATTTAATTCTAATAACCCTTCAAATTTAGAAGAAATATTTTCGCAAGAACCGTTAAAATACCATTATGATGGTTGACGATTTTTTTTCTTTTGCAATTCATACTAGTTTTACATTTGCATAAAGCAAATTTGGAAAAAACTGATAATACTTAAAATTCCCTGAGTGAACCCGAAATGCCAGGAGATTTCAGGAGAAAAAGATTCCCTGAGAGTTCCAGGTTTTTCAAGGATGTAGCCACCATGAATATGTAACATATTATGTAATTTTTTTTGGGTGAATAAATAAAATAAAAAATGATTAAAAAATGATTGAAAAATCACACTCACCTGAATTAGCACCATATACCGACTGAGAAGCGCTTTGCGAGTAAGACTGATTCGACCCAGCGTACGAATTGGCCTGCGTGATCGAGGGAAACGCCGCCGAGTTACCGCTTGATTGGTAAGAAGTGGCCGACGAGTAAGAGTTTTGGTAGGAGTTGCCGCTCGAAGCGTTGTAAGGACCCGTCTGACTATTTACATAACTACTGGCCGTCTGATAGGAATTCGCCGTCGTCTGAAAAAGGAAGTTAACAAGGAATTAGGAGATTTTTCATCGACACCACATCAAAAAAATTTCAACTACCAAATTCGAACTGCTCGCTGCAAAATCTATGTAGATTAATTAGTTAAGGTCATTTAACAAACTGAAAGAGTTAATTTCATTATATTTATATATTTTATAGATCCTAAGAAATGTTTTTTATTAGGTACTTTTTTGGCCTTTAACAATGAAAAATAAATAAATTTTTGTGAAGGATACTTTTATATTATTTTTAGAGGATATGTTGCAGATTTTATTGAAAATTTAACAAAAATAAGTCAATAATATATAACTAATTGATTGAGCCGATAGTTGATGAAAATCCATTAAAATATTGTAAATAAAACTTCACAGTTTTTGATTTGGTGGTTGATGTCCTAAAGTATATGTTGGCCAAACTGGCAGGAACTTTGAGTTCGAATATCAGAACATAATAGTACCAAGTGCGTTATATAGATTCTAATGCCCGGAGGGAAAGATTCGGCCCGAGGGATAGTAGGCATGTCATTTGTTGATATTTTGACGTTTGTAAATATTTTTGTCATCATATTTAGTGAATGTCATTGCTGCTTTCTTTGTGTAGTCTTATAGAAATAGAAATGAATTTACCCAAGAATACCATAGAAAATGCAGCCAAAGCTGCGAATAATTCATTTCCGGAGAAATCCAGAGTCGTATACGACAAGGATTATGAAGTATTTAATCAATGAAACTTGCTTCATTCCTTCTCGTACAATTAGCGGGCGTTATGATCCATTATGCCCGCTCCTTACGCCCTAGGGCATAATGGGTGTATTTATAGCAACCGTATCTAAGCTAAAATCAACAAATAATATACAAGTGAAAAATAAAAGAAGTTACGACAATTAAAAATTAGATTCTACTTATGCATCACATCTCCTAGAACATCATCATATTTTGAATAGTGAATTTGAAATATTACATATAGAAAATAATGGTTATAGACTCAATTTATTAGAAGCTCTTGAAATTTATAGTATGAAACAATCCAATAATTTGTTAAATGACTAATTAGATATAAATAATTCACCCTTGTTAAATCTTTTCTAGATATAACATTGAATATTTGTGTTTTCCCAAGTCATTAACAGTTTGTACTTTCTACCTGCTAAGTCATTACGTTTAGGTTTTCTCCATTCTCATTGTATATTCCCTTTCTTCATCTTTCAATATTCTCGTTGTAAAAGTTAGTACGTATTATACAACTGAAGAAGCCACTGTGTTTGGCGAAACAATTGTCATGTCAACAAAATATAGTGAAAAGAAGTTTTATTTACAATATCAATAATATATGTATTTTTGTAATTTGATATGCGGGTATCTTTGGTTATTAGTTTTTTTTAATAGATTAAGAGATTATAGTAGCATTATATTCCTTGCTTTTCCTTAAATTTTGTCGAGTTGTGCATTTCGCCTATCTACTTGAAGAGGAAGAGAGAAGGCTCTATGGATCATTGACCGATATGCTGCTAATTTCGGTGAACCATGGTGAATGGAACATTTAGGAATTGTACTATCTGTAAAAGCGAGTTTTATGAAGATATCTACTCTCGTTCATTGCTCCGATTCGTTATTTCAGTCAATCCACAAGAGCAATTCGAATACGTTTCGCTGATTTTCAGAACTGAAAAAACAATCTGATCACCAAATACTTGTTCGAATGATTTTTTGGAAAACACACAAGTGAATCGGTGATAATTCACTGGAACAAGGAAATTTATTTCGTAATTGGAAATCCTCGAATAAAATTCCAAGAGGACTAGCTATCTTTTGGCACGAAGTTCCATTACGGTTGAAATCGTCGCTTAACGATTGAAAAACTATATGGGGCTGCCTCGGAATACAGCGTCAGATAATTGTCGGCACGGCGTGAAAGATAATATTGAATTAGGGCGTGATTTACAGCGATGGCAAGATGCGAAGTTTACATAGGGTGCATTCGCGTTGGGCGCTTACATGCTTTAAGCGCTCACGCTTAGAAGCACAGATTATTGGCGTTCGTGTTGGCCTACTAGCGCTTAGAGACGCTCACGCTTTGTCTTTGAGCTTTAGTAATTTCAACATGGCGAATGTCAGATCTTCTCTTTAAGCTTAGGTAGGCAAAAGCACGATAGTTCACGCAAATACCGTGCTTTGACATTTCCCTACAAATATATTAATTATCGAGAACAAAAGTTAGGTTAGCTTACGCTTTGTTTTAAGCGTTTGTGAGCGCGAGTCGACCATAAAAAACGAAGCTTATGAGCGCTCAAAGCGTGTAAGCGCCCAACGCGAATGAACCCATATTTCCCACAAGAAACGTAAAATACTCACAACAAAATACTCTAAGCAATACGAAGTTCAGATTTTATTTAAATATATTGTTTTTTATGAATTTTTGGAAGCACAACTTCAAAATTTCAATAAATTAACAAGAACAACTTATATATTTATTTTTTTAATGAAAATTTCAGCATGTAGGTGTAATTCGAACTTTCCAAAAGTTAATAAAGTTGTATAACTTGATACAAGTATTCATTGTTTGCACGCGTCTAATATACATGTGATTCGAGTGTTTACTATTTACCATACATTAAAGAGAGACAATATAATATATATTGAAATCATAAGAGTATTTTATTTTTCACTTGTATATTATACGTTTATTTCACCTTGGATACGGTTGCTATAAACACACTCATTATGCCCTAGGCCATTATGCCCGCATTTGCGGGCATAATGGATTAAAAACGCCCGCTTATTGTACTAGGAGAAATGAAGCAAATTTCATTGCTTGATTGCATTGATTATAAAGTATTTACTTTATAATCCTTATCGTTTCCGACTCTGGATTTCTCCGGCAATTAATTATTCTCAGCTTTGTCTGCATTTTCTATGATATTCTTGGGTAAATTCATTTTCATTTCCATTATTTCTATAAGACTACACAAAGAAAGCAGCAATGACATTCACTAAACTTGATGACAAAAATAATCACAACCGTCAAAATATCAACAAATGACATGCCTACTATGAGAAGGAAAATGGAATGTATAGGAGCAATGAACCGATTTTAAAATCGATTTTTCATCATAATATAATAATTTTTTCGTGAAAAATAAAATCTTGTATGCACCACGTGCGTTACTAGATCCTTACGCCCATCGGGCAACATTCATCCCTCGGGCCAAAGGCCCTCGGGCCGAATGTTTCCCTCCGGGCGTAAGGATCTATATAACGCACTTGGTACATAAATAACTATTAAATATGAGTGGGGAGCAAGAAAGGGTGTAACGTATCACGCCTTCTTAGAGTGTACAGCACCGATGAGAACCGATAATATCGAAACAAATTCATTCTGTTTGTGCGTTGTGGAATTTTACAATGTATCTTTCATTCGCCATTATGAGGTAAACAAATACGGAATTTTCGATATTTAAACTATCCTAGTTTTACTGTTAAAATTGGAGATTAATCATCGACTTCGGACATCGAGCATACTTTAAATGATTTTCGAAATTTCGCGGTACATGATAGGAAAAATGGTAAAAACGGAAAGAAGTTCTTTTGAAAAACTGAGCGATTGATTGAGTACCCGTCACTACCTACCTGACTGGGATTATACGTGGAGTTGTAGTTTTTGCTCTGGTACGAGTTGTAGGGGGTGTTCTGACTGTAGGAATGGCTTTCGGGCTGTTTGTTCATATCCAATACTGCTTGTGGCGTCGACGATTGTGAGGCCGCGTTCGCCGCCGCTGCCGCCGCCGTCCTCGACGACACCGAGTAGCTTCCCGCACCACCGCTCACGTGTTCAGACGTTGGAATGTTTTCTACATTAGGCAACTGAAAATTATTCGAGCGGTTATTCGTCGAACTAGAACAAACGAGATTAATTCGAAAACTCGTTTCATTATAGGATCATTTTATCAAGGAGAATATCGGCCAATCTGGCTGTAAGTGCTACTTGTCAACCTTACCGATTTATATGAATTCATCCATCTTCTACGTTGAATTCGTACGAAATAAACAACAATATATAACGTGAAAATTAGAGAGATTTTAAGCCCCTTAAAAAATCTTCTTATTACGGCGATGTTATGGTTATTTTTGCTAACCATAACCATAACCACGACGATTAAACTAAGTTATTTTAAACCCCTACTTTAAACTTCATATATTGACAGGTGAAGGTGCGGTGATCCTTATTTTGTTTTGGTTTTCCTAACCTCAAAATATCTGGTGTTTAGTTTATTTTATATATAATTTTTGAAATGGAGGATGATTTGTTGAATATTATAAAGAAACCGTGATGCGGACTTAATAAGGTCTAGGAGTTGGGTTATGTTATCAAACGCCATTACTTTTTACACGTTGCCAGATACTCAATTAAAATTTTACAATCACGACATCGCAAAAATATCAGGCTTTGTATTTGAACTCTGAACAATATAACGATATAATAAAAAAATTATAACAAATTTTCACTAGGTTTAGGGCTTGTTGTTCATACTTTTATGTTATATATTTTAATGAGCACGTACGTCTCCTATGTCAAATGTATTTAATGCTCGAAAAGCTGAAAGGTGCGGCAACGGTGCTGTAATGCATAACGATAAACATAACCATAACATGGATCTTTATTTTTCCGTAAGTAACGGAATCGGTTATCGTTAATAACGTTAACGAACAAGCAAGAATTCATTGCGCATGCTCACAATAACCATAACGGAAGAAAGGTGAATAAATAAGGGGCTTAAAATCTCTCTATTATACAAGTTGACCATAGTCAATTTAATATATTACATAATGTGAACAAGGCAAATTCTTCAGTAATTCAAAAATTATTAAAGGACCTTTCAAGGGAGCTGGTTATATGTATTCCGCGATGTGAATTCTACATTCACAATCCAAAAGTGAGTTATAGAAATCGTCAATCATATTAAATCTCTTCGGTGTAGCTTACTTGACTCGGAGTGCATAAATATATTTCTAATTATTTCCCAATATAAATCGCCGCCTAACTACTATATGGATAACAACCCATAGTGCCTTCCGCCAAAGATATGAGGAATCAACAATTCACAAATAATTCCCGTCATGAAGATGTCCACTCTGCAACAGTGGCGTATGGAGTTACAGAGCACACTAACACAGCGTTTTTAAACATACGCTACAGTTACAGAGTAGACATCTGTAACGTGTAAATTCCCCGCTTAACCGCCGCCATTGAATTGCTGATCGAGATACCGTGATTCACGCTACCAGACTCGTCCAGTTAGTAATGACTTGCGTACGACGAGAATATCGAGGTAGCGCCGAATTAGCACGTGCACGTATAACATCTCTCTCTTTTGGCAGGTATCCGTTGAAGACACAACATCGTTAAGAGTCAAATAATATTCCATATCTGTTAAACGAATATTTGATTAAAGTTTATTAAAATTATTAAGTATCTGTGGCGTCTGATAGACGTCACCTTGGCTGGAGCTAAACAAACCTTGGCTGGAGTTTGAAAGATAACCTTGGCTGGAGCAAAAAACCACCTTGGCTGGAGCTAAAAACCACATTGGCTGGAGCTAAAAACCACGTTGGCTAGAACCACAAAGAAAAGTTAACTGAAGCTACAAGATAACCTCAACTAGAACCACAAAACAACCAGGGACGAAAACTTACAAGCTTGGGGACTAGGCAATCAACAGAGTACAATCCACCTAGAGTATAATTGACAAAACGTCGATAGAAGATTAAATAAATGATCAGATAAGTTTTTGTAAATGATAAGAAAGCAGTAAATTCCTTAATTTTATATCTTGTTGTTATTTCTGATAACTAACTAAAACCTATATATGTATAGCCAATCTCTCAGCTAGCTCGGGCATATATAAAAAGGGAGAGTGGTTACACATCATAAATTCAGGAATTGTTTGTCCTCGCGACGGGATTCTGCATTTTCGTTCTAACTGTGAATTGTTGGTTTAAAATATCTTTGGCGAGGGCGCTATGGACAGTTATCCATATAGTAATTCGGCAGTGATTTGTATTTGGGAAGAATAAGAGATATGTCAACTCACTCCAAGTTAAATAAGCTGCACTGAAGAGATCTAATAATATCTAAACAGCTGTATACAATTTTAAGTCGGGGTGACTTTACGTTTTCTATAATTCAGTATTGCATTGTGAATGCAGATTTCGCGACGCGGAACACATATAACCAGCTCCCTTGGAAAGGAAAAACAATCCTAATCGTTCTCGTAGTATTGTGTAAATCTACTAAATATTTTTTTCGGAAAAGTATAAGACGGCCCTGTTCCTACCTCCCCATTAATTGAACAAAATTAAATCTACGCTAGCTTATCATTTCACTCACGTTGCTAACGTTCTAATTGACAGAAACGATCAAATTGCTTCGTATTTAGAGTTAGTTCTAATAATGAAAAGCATTGAAAGTTTAGAGATGTACTCTTAAACATGATGAAAGGTTGAAAAAAGACTTAAACCAAGTTTTTGGCCCGTAGTGTACAATAGTAAACGTAAAAAAAATTGATTTGCGATCTTGGACCTTTCGGAATTACGGGCGGTCGAAGGCCGCTTCTGAAAATAGTAATGCAGCGCCAATGTGGCCAGTCGTAGAACTATAAATATTGACATTGGAATATTTATGTTGTATTTGTTGTGTGTTTATTTGTGTTTTTGAAATATAATTTTACCATAAATATGAAGACTTTTCAGGCTTCTTTAGTGAACAAGTGTGTTACTGTGTATGTATTCTCATTGCTATTGAGGCGGTAGGTGATTATCATCATTTGTTTTGTAGCCAAATTGAGAGAAATCTTAGATTAGATCATGAGATGAATATCTAAATTCTCTGATTGACTCGTTCAATATGTACTCTAGCAGCTGCTATTTTGGCATTCAACAATGCTTCTTCTGTAGTAAACAGTTTTTTGTCTTTCGAAAATGTTGACCTGATCAACTTTATTTTAAACTGTTGACAAATATCATCTATCAAGAAACCTTTGTCCACCACAATAGCATCCTGTGAGCTTTCTAACTTTAAAATTAAGTCACTTTGTTGGAAAATCGTTTTATCAGTTGCTCCTCCCCCATATGGTTCACTAATATAAGTAATTAAACCTCGAGGAGAAACACCTGTCATGAATTTCACTGTGTTATTAGATTTATACTGAGAGTAAAACCTGATCCTGCAGCAAAGGCACTTTGGTTTCTTTATAAAAATTTCTGTACAGTCTAAGATGATATTGAAAACTTTCAAAACATTTTGGCATGTTTTTCTGTATTTCAGAATATTCTGGGAATCTTATGACACAACTAAGAACTCTACTCATAATGGGTAGCATTTCATAAATATATTTTTGGCATAATTCTTGTGAAATGCCAAATAAAAGAGATAATGTCACATATGTAAGGTCACATTTCAATTTTGTCAATACTAAAACAATACGCTGTTTGATTTTTAATCTATGAGACCGTTGATCACTGTAAACAGATTGTACTGTTTTTACTATTGTATCTAATAGTTTTATATTATTGAGACCAGTGAAACTGTTTAGAGCACTATGTGTAGTTATCAGATCACACAAAGTAGAGACTTTAGGAGTATTCCTTTTTACCTTCTATACAAACACGATATTTATCACCAGCTGGAGGAAAAGCATGGAAATTCACATTTGAACATTTCTTTTCCCAGGAAGAACACTGAGGAACTGAACACTAACGATTCGAACGACTCATAGCTTTCGAAATGATTGCAAATAATAAATATTTGTCAAAAATCACACAAAAACAAACACAAAACAAAGGAGAACGTAAGAACTATGTCAAGATTTTTAGTTATTCTGATTGTCACCAGGCGGCGTAGCGCTTATTTTGATTCGCCTATTGCCGGCGATACTGGCGAAATTTCCATCTAACGGCCTCGAAACTCAAGTGATAACAACACTCTTTACGCGCGAGCGTAACGAAGGTTGTCTAACTTTTGGCAATAAATGAAAGATAACTCGAAGGCATCGATCTCTTACTAGGTGGAGCTCCGGTAGATCTACTGGTTTCTAGTAGTGTTGGGTAGGACACGAGATGAAAATGAGTTTGTAAGAGTAGCCTCTTTTTTGTACTGAGCCAGTGCAATGTCCCACTTCAAATGACGCGAGGCGTACTGAAGCTCGGCGATACGTTTGAAGTTACGAGTACGAATATGACATTTGATTTTATTTCAGTACAGCAGTTACAGTCTGAACTCTGATTGATGATATAAGTATTAATAATCAGTATCGCAAAGTGATATGAAACGATTAGCAGAGTGAATATTGTTTGTGAGTCGGTAAATAAAAATATAAACAAATATATTTTGAAGGATATAATAAAAAAGCTAGGGTTAGGATATTCAAAAACAAAACAGTCGCTTCAATACGTGCCTCATAGGATATTTCCTTATTGCTCGACGAGGCTCGAAATAATGTAATAAATTTGTAGCATGCGTCTGACTTCCTCTTTGTCTTCATTCTATAGTTTTACGGAGACGAAAAGTAAGTAGCGCCTAGCGCGACACCCGCGTCATAAAATTTGAAGCAGTACAATATAAAATGTTGAGCCGCTCTTACATTTTGACGTCATGTACGGGACAAATGTACTGCCTCTTGTATGTCCTACTCAACAGTACATTCTAGAAATACAGGCCCGTACTCGTAATTCAAACTACAGTTTACAACTTTATAAAGAAATAAAAAAACTAACTTTTCACAGGTTGAAATAAAAATCTATCGAGTAAACGCGTTTCGTCATAACATTGACTTCATCTCGTACTAAACTATGGTATTACAAAACAATCTATTTATACGAAAATTGAATATAACAGAAGGGTTCCTAGAGAAACTAAATAACAATAAGCAATGCATTCAGAGCCATTAGTAGGTACATTGAACAGATTAAGCAGAGGAGAAGGGTTTACTTCAATCTGGTCGGAAATTTAGTTAACGACCAGATTGAAGTAAATCCTTCTCCTCTCCTTAATCTGTTCAATGTACCTACTAAGGGGCCGTTCAAGTATTACGTAACGCAATTATTGAAGATTTTTGACCCTCCCTCCCCCCTATGTAACGCTCCGTAACGTTTTCATGAACCCCTCCTCCCCCCTATAAACGTTACGTAACGCCCAAGTGATCATTTTTCCCTAACAGTCACAAATATGTTGCGCAAAGTACCGGAAAGTTGCTAAAATACCGTTTTTATTGTTTTAATCGTGTTTTCGTTAATAATAAACAAAACAAGAGATTTTTATTTAATAAACAATCATACATAATGTGATATGTTGTCCTAATAAAGTTTTACTACTAATCTTACATTTAATTATGCCGTTTTCCTGACTGAGCCCTGTCGTTGCAAACATTTTTAGATAACTTCATCCACCATTATTTTTCTCATGCATTATTCAATTTTCGCTTATTAGCAGGTTTTCACTTTGAAAACCTGCTTATTGAAATGGGTGCGATTAGCAAAGTTGGACCTAGGCCCAAGATAGTTTTTCGTTTCATGACATTTCAGGATGCTTGGCATCAAAAACCCAATTTCAAAAGTCTCTCTTTCTCTACATATGTATATAATATATATATATATATATATATATATATATATATATATATATATATATATATATATATATATATATATATATATATATATATATATATATATATATATATATATATATATATATATATATATATATATATATGTTCGTAAGTATGTAGGTAGATAGTTTCGTAGTTTCACTCCTGTGTATTATGTGTTTAAAACACTTAATGAAAACTGGCAACGGAAACAAAATATAAATGACGAATAATACAGTCGAGGTATTTCCCATAAAACATAAACGGATAGAGTTGCCAACTTGGGACAACTAAATAAAACTGACTTACAATACAATCGAGGGATTCCCGTAAAAAATAAACGAAAATAGTTAACAACTTCGGAGATTCAAATTCTCTAGTTTTTTATTTCAATAAAAATCAACGTTACGTAGCGCGTTGTTCGAACCCCCCTCCCGCCCCTGTAACGCATCGTAACGTTTTACAAGACCCCCCCTCCCATCAAATTGAGTTACGTAATACTTGAACGCCCCCTAAATGGCTCTGAATGAATTGCTTATTGTTATTTAGTTTCTCTAGGAACCCCTCTGTTATATTCAATTTTCGTATAAATAGATTGTTTTGTAATACCATAGTATTATATTTATACTGTACATTAATAGTCTTCCTAAAGTGTTAAAATATTCAAAAATAAAATTACTTGCCGATGACGCATTAATATATTTAAAAAGCAAGGACATAGTGAAAGCTTGTGCCGTTTTAAACGAAGATTTAAAAAATATTGAAGAGTGGTTAAAGTTCTGTAAACTTAAACTAAGCACAAAAAAGAGCAAAGCAATGGTTATTGGGAAAAAAAGTTTCTGGGCTCATTTAACGAACAAAATCTGGACATCAAAATTGAAAATGAATCTTTGGAGATAGTGGACGAAATTAAATATTTAGGAGTGGTAATTGATAGAAAGCTGAATTTTAAAACACATTTTTCAAACGTGACACAAAAAATTTCTATTAAAGTTAATTACCTATATAGACTATCAGACCTGGATACAAGAAAAAACTTATATAATATACTAATATTACCACATTCAAACTATTGTTCCAGCCTGCTGTACTTTAGTAACAAATGTGTAATTGATAATTTTCAACTTCTCCAAAATAAAGCTATGAGAACGATATTAAGAGCCAACAGATACACACCGATTAAACACATGCTGTCGATCTTGGAATGGTTGAATGTTAAAAACCTTCTTAAATATAATGTACTGATTTTGGTTTCAAGAATAAAGTATGGTATCCTTCCTGAAAACATACTAAATATGTTCAAGCGAAACTGTGATATTCATGGCCACAATACAAGAAATAGAATGAACGTTCACCTGTCAGCGACAGGCGTGAAAAAACAAAACTCTTTATGTCATAAAGGTCTTCAAATGTTTAACGAGTTACCAATCAGTGCGAAGAATCAATCATCCCTAAACAAGTTTAAATCACCACTGAAAGAATATTTATTATTAAATCAAAGACCTTACTAGTATTAATTGAAATAAAACAGACTTTTAAATTTAATCTAGTATATTTTGGTTAAGTTTTATCATAGTTTTTAAATATTTTATTTTTATGCTTTATTTGTGTCCGAAATGTGTGAATTTATGTAGCTTTATAAGCTAAATAAAAACCTTTGAATTGAATTGAAAAGTTTAGTACGAGATGAAGTCAATGTTATGACGAAACGCGTTTACTCAATAGATTTTTATTCCAACCTGTGAAAAGTTAGTTTTTTTATTTATTTATAAAGTTATGAATATGAACTTTCACCAAGTAAATGCCAATTCCATTCAATACAGTTTACAATTCGTATATAAAGAAGCTGAATTTTCGAACGAGACAACCTTCGAACATAACGACTCATTTATAGAACATGATATCAGTTGATTAATTCAGGTTGTCTACTCAAGCCAGGATCTAAAATTCCCTGAGGATTCCGGGATACTCCAGGTGATTTTATTATTTTTTCAGGTATATCGCGATGCTTTTCCCCTCGTGGACCACTCCTGCCATAGATTTTTTTCTGACAATGTCTTAGAAACACGATTTTAATACATAATTTTAACAAAGGAGTTTTTGGTAGAACTAGCGTCATGTGCAAATGCTGTCAGACAATTTGCCTTTAAATGAGAATTTATCAGTATTTATAATTATTTCTGGAAATATACTTGACGATTTCTTTTCTTTTGCAATTTGATAATGGTTTTACATTTGCAGAAAGAAGATTTGGAAAAAACTGATAACACTTGAAAAAACTCCCTGGGTGAACCCAAAATTCCCTGAGAATTCCAGGAGAAAAAAAATTCCTCGAGATCTCCAGAACGTCTAAGTTTTTCTAGGATGTAAACAACCCGTAATTATTCGTTGATTTTTTCGTAGATATTAGTATATTATATAACAAGGGAATAAAGTGAATGTTTTAATCCCGCACGTGATGTTTATTGCCTGAGGGCTCGTAGAGCCCGAGGGCCAATAATCACGTGAGGGATAAAATATCTCTTTAGTCCTGAGACATATACGCTATTTTTTGCATTTCCGAGTATTAGGCATAACTTTGGACATTGATACAATTAATAATTTTGATGAGATATATAAACACGGTACTTGAATTACTCAGTAGGTAACATTATAGCAACAGTTTCAACAAAATTTTTCAATTCAGTGACATTTCAATTAATGTTGACATTTAAACGAATCGTAATTTAACTAACAGAAAATGAAGGACACCCTACTGCGTAGCACTCGGAATGATAACACCCCTCGGCGCATGTGCATGTCGTCAATATTATATAAATTAAAAATAACAATGAAAGTCGATTTTACGAATGAAATGAAGGAAAATTGCAATAAATGTATTAATAAGTCGATATTACGAATAAAATCCGTGAAAATTTAGCAAAAAAATTCATTGTTTGACTGTCGTGTTGATTTTTTTTAAATCGGGTCAGTTACCAACTTTTTGTCGTGAGACTATAACCCCTTTAGCTTCGCCTCGGGGTAAATATCAAGAAATGAATGAATCTATAAATTTTGATATAAATAAGGCAGCTGACATGATAACGGAAGAATTAATACCCAAAAAATCGAGAAATATTTACCAACAGCAACATGAGATTTGAAATGCAACTTTATATCCCTAGGGACTGAAAGATACATTTTAGTCCCTGTTATACGGGACTAAAGTTGGCACTTTAGTCCCGGAAGTGCAAAAATAATTATTAGCACTTACACTCTGTGTTAAAGCTGAACTAATACTGCTTTGCGCGCTGTTCTTCGGCGAATAAGCGTCCAGATTCGCGTTCTGACCCTGACTGCTGAGATCCAAGTTGGCGGCGTTCGGCGCCGGCACGACGTTTTCCATCGCCGCGCTGTTCGTCGACGCGGCGTACTTCGACGGGTCTACGACGCCCTCGTAGGCGCCGCCGTCCGACATGAAGTCCATCGCGCCGAATTGCACGTCGAGATAGCCGATGCTGCTGTTTAGGTCGCCCGGCATCTCCACCGCACTGGCGGGTATCTGGAATTTGAAGACAAGAATAAAATGGACGATATATACCGATTGTTAGATTCCGAAATATCGGTTTATGAATTTCGCTACATCGATTTTTCCGTAAATGAAATATCGATTATTCGAATGTGAAATATCGATTATACAAATCTGAAATATCGATTATACAAATCTGAAATATCGATTATTTGAATTAGAAAAATCGATCAAACAACTCCAAATTTAAGATTAATAAATGCTGAACGATCTGTTTCAAACTATGGTGAATTGAATTATGGACTATTCGATTATAAAATACCAATTATTCGAATGGACCTCGATTATTTATATTTAAATATATATTCTGAAATATCGGTCTTTCAAATCTAGAAAATCCATCATTAGAATTTGGAGAACAGATCAGTCGAATGACAAAAAATGGTTTATTCGATCTAGAATTGGACCACTGGACAACGAAATATTGATAATTTTATTCAGAAAATCGGTTAATTCGATTCCGAAAAATCGTTAATTCGATTTCGAAATATCTTTAATTCGATTCCGAAATATCGTTAATTCGATTCCGAGAAATCGTTAATTCGATTTCGAGATATCGTTAATTCGATTCCGAAATATCGTTAATTCGATTCCGAAAAATCGTGAATTCGATTCTGGAATATTATATATTCGGATGCAGAAAATCGATAATTGAACATAAAGAAATATGGATGAATTGAACCTGAATATTCTATTCTACGTTATCGCTCTTTCAAATTCGATATATCCATTATTCGATTCTCAAATCACTATTACTCGAAACTGGAATCAATAAAATCGAATCCATTATTCGATTCTGAAACATCCATTATTAATAATTAATAAAAACCAGATTTAAGACATATTAAATAATTTATCAACAGATACCAAGAATCGATGAATCGACTTTAAAGTATCTCTATAAAACCGATCGGAATCCACCGGTACTATTCTCACCTTCGACGGGGGAGGTACCCTCGCTCTCTGCGTTTTCGTCCTCATCGGTTGTTGAGAAGGAACGCTTTCCGGCGTAGTACCGTAATTACTCGTCACGGGGTAGCTGGCGTTCACGTACGTGTTCGACGGCTGGCCGCCGTATGACTGCGGAGTGTTGTAGGCCTGAGACGGAGACGCGCTGTACTGCTGCGGCGATTTCTCGTAAGTTTGCGCCTGGAACGTCTGCATGCTGGAAAGGAATCGGGATTTACACTTCGAGATTTCTCGGACCTTCAAAATTGAAGGAAGGGTTAAAGGTTCTTGAGGGGTGTTCATTCACGTAACATCAGGAAGTTATGTAACATTTACCTGACTAATGTAAGGACTGAATATGGGCTCAATAATCCTATTTCGAAGGCATTTTCTGTTTTTAATCAGTTACCTGGCTCAGTGAAGGAAATAGATGGAATCGGCAAATTTATTAGAAATATTAATATGTATCTGAGTATGACATAGTTCTGGCGTTGTGATGGTTCCTTTTCTCTACTTTTATTTTCACGGTTTATTTAGATTATTCTGATTTTGCTACATATTTTTTTTTCAATTTGAAAGTTTACTTCGAGTTATAACGATTAGAGTACGGGTTAATCTCATTTTCTGTACCTGTTGGTTAACTATAAGGTTGGTTATTAGTTGGTTTTGTCATATGGTTTGATAATCAAGTTAGTTTGAGTTTATCTAGAGTATTTATTTATATTTTATTAAAATTATATCTAAATTTAATTCAATAGGTTTCAAGCACTTCTTTATATTTAAATACTTCGATACCAGTGCTATCAGGCATGGTTTAGAAGTAACAGTTGATTATGTAACAAATTATTACGATTTAATGAATAAAGGAGTTTAAAAAAAAAAGGTAGGAACAAAATGATAACTCGTAGTAGATACCGGATCGGGTAATTGTATTTTATCGAGAAACATTTACGAAAAGAAGGGAGATGTTGTAGCACACCCCACGAAACCTGGTTTCGACCAAAAACAAAAGCAATTTTACTCTTCGAAGTAATAAAATTATACTGAGAAAAATACTCATGAATGTATTATATAAACTAGCGGGACCCGTCGCGGCTTCGCCCGCGTATCCATATATGTATACGTATGAATTTATTCCATCCCCGTTCAACCCCTGAATGATAAAACATCAAAAAATGCAGAAAATAGTTTTTTAAGAAAATTATAAGGAACATTGTAGTGGAAGAACGGAATCGCTAAGTCGATTATTTTGCCGGAAATAGCCAATATAAAAAAAACAGACTTACCCCTTTTGCACCCCTAAATGATGGAATTTCAAAAAAATGAGAAACTACTTTCTAGAGTTAATTTTACTTAACATTTTCGTGAAAGAGCGGGATCGCTAAGTCCATTATTTCGCGAGAATCAGCCAAAAATAGCCAATATACGAAAAACACATTTAACCCTCTTTCAACCCCTAAATGATACAACATCAAAAAATGCAGAAAATGGTTTTTTAAGAAAATTATAAAGAACATTGTAGTGGAAGAACGGAATCGCTAAGTCGATTATTTTGCCGGAAATAGCCAATATAAAAAAAAACAGACTTACCCCTTTTGCACCCCTAAATGATGGAATTTCAAAAAACTGAGAAACTACTTTCTAGAGTTGATTTTACTTAACATTTTCATGAAAGAGCGGGATCGTTAAGTCCATTATTTTGCGAGAATCAGCCCAAAATAGCCAATATACGAAAAACACATTTCACCCTCTTTCAACCCCTAAATGATACAACATCAAAAAATGCAGAAAATGGTTTTTTAAGAAAATTATAAGGAACATTGTAGTGGAAGAACGGAATCGCTAAGTCGATCATTTTGCCGGAAATAGCCAATATAAAAAAAACAGACTTACCCCTTTTGCACCCCTAAATGATGGAATTTCAAAAAACTGAGAAACTACTTTCTAGAGTTAATTTTACTTAACATTTTAGTGGAAGAACGGGATCGCTAAGTCCATTATTTTGCGAGAAACATCAAAAAACACGTTTTACCCTTTTTCAGCCCCTTAACGGCGGAATTTTAAAAAACCCCGTCTTAGTGGGAATCTACATGATTAGACTTAACTTCCCACCAAATTTCAGAAATTTAAAAAATATGGTTTTTGCTGTAGACTGGATTCAATTTTTCGGCTTGTATTATATATATATAGATACTCTTCTGTTAAACTATAGATCAGAGATTTTTTCCGTTTGAGGAGCTATTTTCGAAAGGCTTCAGAATCGATGTCTGATGAAAAAATTTGAAAATTTTAATTTTTCAATTTATTATTAACAATTTACGTTGTGAAATAAAAAAAAAAGTTATTTTTCATAACTTCAATGATCTTTTATTTAGAAAATTGTTGTTAACAAATGCGTTGTTTATAAGAGAATTGAAATTTTTTTTATGATTAATTAAAAATTTTTTATTTGAAACTACGTATATTGTTAATGAAATTTTTTTTTGATTTTTTTAGCGGGGATATATATTGTAGCCTTTGATAACTAGCTCCAAGAAAAGAAAAAAATCTCAGATATATATAGTTCAACAGTTATCACACTTTCAATGTTTATGTTCAAGCGGCAAAAAGTTATTAATTAACTATTGCATAACTAATTGAAAGTCGTGATAAAAAATTTTTGTCGCCGAATTATTGTCCATTCAACTATCCAGTAAGAGCCTGAATTTTTTAATTTCTTAATTTTCGTATTTAATATGGTTAAACAATGTTTATTGTTAAAGTGTCATAAATGGGCGTGACTTGCGCAAACCAGATGAATATCCTGCAATTCCGGCAGTTCTTTTACGAAATTTCCTCCTCTTTTTGAATCTTTTTCAGATATCGTAAATCACCATTAGTTTTTGAGGTATTTTGCAAAAATCCAAACTTCTCCTTTCTTTCAGTAAATTGTCTAGAACTTGTACAATTTTCGCGAGCGGAATTTTATTTCTTTCTAAAAACATCTGCATGCTATTCCGAATCGAGTGACACCTTACTCATGTTTTTCCGACACTGCTGATAGAATTTGAACAAAAAAGCACTTTGTCGAATAGAATATTCGAGTACAGCGGAAACTTCCGATTAGAATTTTTTCGAGCATGCGTACCAGGTACTCGATAGTTCGGTTATGATTGGAGCAGATCTTGGTGCCTCGGACTCGTATCAGGAACTATTCGAATGTTTAGTGAGGGAAGAAATCCAATGATCCACATGATGGGATTAAGTGCGCCGGATCAGAAAGGCATCTCTATATGCGATTGTCAATTGCTCACAATCTGTCAAATCTAAAGCATATTTAAGACGCGCAGGCGCATTTGATCGAATAAATCATCGGTTATTATAGAGAAAGAAGGAGACCAACCTGCTGTACTTATCCGCGTTCTGCTGCGTCAGCTGGTTCAAGTACTTGGTTTGCGCTGCGTTCAGAGTGCCCACCATCTGGGGCACGGGACTCTGAGGCGGCATCGACCCCGGCTGCTGTTGCTGCTGGTTGATCTGTAACGTCTGACCGAGCTGCTGACTGGCGGCGTCCAGCGGACCTTCGTGCTGGTTTTCCAACTGCGCTTCGAGGACCTGCGCCGCGCTGGGCGTGAACACCTTCGTGTCCGCAAGGCTGCCGGTGTATTCCTCCGTCGACCATTCGTCGGTGCCGGGGAAGTCGTCCCAGGTCTCTTCGGCTGGAATGAATCGATTTTAAATCTTTCCGAAATGATATGATTTGAAGGGGAAGTACATATCAGTTGTTGGAAATTTTAGAAAATATTTCTCATAACTATGACTCTTTCTACTGTCTCAAGCTGGATATATAGTTTGACGGACTGTAAGCGTATACGCATCGCAATAATATCAACTATAGAATGTATGTACTCTTGTTTATAAATGAACGTAAACGCATGACGTAACGTAAGTGAAACGGACTGGAACGGAAGAGTTGACCAACACTCATCTTTTTACAGTGCGTTTCTTACGTCCGGCCAATCAAAACAAAGAATTCTGTTTGATGTCAGCGTCACTGTCAGATGTCACTTGTCCCTCCTTCAGTTTAGTAAAGTTCTTTGTTTTTTATTCTTGTTTTGTTAATTATTCACAATAGATGAATATTAGAATTAGAATATTATAATACAAATTATAGATATTATAATACAAATTAGAATATTATAATACAAATTAGAATATTATAATACAAATTCAAACCAACACAGGCTATTTATGATTAATATAATTCGTAGGTTATGTTGAATGTCACTCATCTCCTTAACCTCTACCCATGCGCAAAAATTCCGTTCCGTCGAATTATAAATTGTAAAATATTTTACAGTCCGTTTGTTACGTATTCCTTGCGTCTACGTTTACAGTCCGTCAAAATATAAATCCAGCTCTACCCTTGAACGTCGATATATTCGAAAGAACTAAAGCTACTTTATTTTTAATGACCTAACACTTTAGGAAATGGACTGACGACTGAAAATTAACCCAAAAATGTTATGAGTTCGATTATTCAATCAATAATTAATGTTAAGCAAGATATTGAAATAAACAGGAATTAAAATAAGAGTTTTGTATTTAAAATTCTTGAGCATAAGGTCCAATACGATTAGAATTGGTATGCTCTATGTTTTCTCACAGTGTTATTGATTATGGGAATACTTCTTGGAGTGGAGCCTATAAAAATATCTTAAATTAATTGCAAGAGTTGCCGAATTACTTTTTGAAAATTAATGAAAATAAAAATATCTTTCGGATCAATTATCCTTCGAATTTGAAGAATATATTTATGTCAATTGCTACAGTACTACTATCCCATTCTGAGAAGTATTTACATAACACCCCACAATTGTACAAGAAAAAGGAGCAATAAGAAATAAAATGAACTATGTGATAGTTCAGATTGATATTATTTATAAATATTATTAGTAGACAGTTATTATTATTAAGTGAGTTATATGGCATGGCAGTGTACAGGGAACATTTCTTCATCTGTTGAACTTACTTCATGTAAATTATATGATTTGAATAAATAGATGAATTCTTCATCACTTAAATAACTGAAAGTAACGCTAATGATCTCCAATAAGATCAAAAATTCAGCCTGTTGCTCTTAAGCCCGAATTATTTTCCAAATTTCCATTTTTCACGATTCAGCAGCCAGAACTTAGAGAGTTAGAATATTGTAACGTGTAAATTCTCCGCTTAACCGCCGCCACTGAATTCTACATCGAAATACCGTAATTCACGCTATCAAATGATACCTCACCTTTGTTTCACCGATTAATAATAGACTCGCCCAGTTAGGAATGACTTGCGTACGACGAGAATATCGAGATAGCGTCGAATTTGCACGTGAAACATCGTTCTCTTTTGGCAGGTATCCGTTGAAGATAAAACATCGTTAAGAGTCAAATAATATTCAATATCTATTAAACGAATATTCAGTTTATTAAAATTATTAAGTATCTGTGGCGTCTGATAGACGGTAAGTTATGAGAAGAAATCTAATTATTTCGTATAAATGCATTATCTTGAAAATCTGAATTGATTCCTTGTTTCATTTTTTTATTTATCTTTCAATATTGAAATAATCATCTTACATTTCTTAATTTAAAATATTTTTAATTTATTTGCTTATTTCACTCTCTCAATTTGACACAAGATTTTTGTAGGCTAACGATGGCAAATTTCACGTGGTCATATCTTATGTTCAGTTTAATGTTGGAACATATACTGTCTTTCTTAGCATCTTTGCTTGGAACTAAAAACCACTTTGGCTGGAACATTTAACAGAAGCCACGATATAATCGCAGCTAGAACTACCAAGCAACTAGGGACGAAGATTTCCAAGTGTGGGGAAAAGATTGGGCAATCACAATAATACAATCCACCTATAATATAATCAATGAAACGTCGATAGAAAATTGAATAGAAAAACAGATAAGTCTCTTTGTATATATAATAAGAAAGTAGTAAATACCTTCATTTTATATCTTGTTATTTCTGAGAACTAACTAGAACCTATATATGTATAACCAATCTCTCAGCTAGCTCGGGCATATAATAAAAAGGGAGAATGGTTACAATATAAAACGTTTTAAATATCGTCTCACCCGTATTTGCAATGACGGCGGTGCTATTGTCCCACGTGTTGGAATTGTTGTTGTCCCAGGTGTCGATCGGCTTGTTATAAGAATTATTTCTGTTGCCACCCCGCGGAGGGTACCGACCTCCGCGGCCCCCACCTCGGCCGCCCCTCCCGCCTCCGCGGCCGCCGCCCGATCCGCCGGGCCTACCCCTGCGTTCTCTGCCGAATTCGCCGCCTCTGCTGCCACCTTCCGGATCTAGGTTACGTTCGTTCTCCTGCAATAAATATCAATCAGTGGAAATACTTAACACAAATTAGAGACATGTAGCGCTTATTGAAACAATGTTTACTCTACTCTCCATTCTACCGAAGGGAGAAGCAATTTCAATCAGAGGACGATAACATTGCAGGTCACCAATAATCAATACAATAACAAAAATATAAACATACATGAGATAAGATGTGGGAAGCATACCTAATCAAAGAATCAATAAAAAATAAATAAAAAGTTAAAGTGGAGAATTTTCAAAATTTAATGTAAATGAGGAGCCACTGTTGTGTTGAAAATAGGTTAGTTAAATGTGTCTTCAGCAATTTTAATTGTGGTGATGTGTTTGTTGGTTTTTCATTGCACTTGTGTTGTTCTATTTCATATCTGATTTCAATATCAATTATTGCTGACTTGTTTAACAAGTACTTTTCACTTACACTGTGTTTTTTTGCACTAAAAAACTATTATTAAAAATATATGTATGTATGCCATCAATCATTTGTTTCAAATTGATCATATATTACACAGATAAATTGACAGTAATTGCTTCTCTTTATTTCAATGGAAGATACTCTTATAATGGAAAATTCAAAAACCACAAACAGTTTTCTATAATTCTAAATTTTCCAGCAATCAATCCCCAGCCAAGACAGATCATTATAAGTATCTTGACAACTACTGAAATTGTATTTAAACTAATTTGCATATTGAATGTTTTTATGTAAAAACTGTAGACATCAATTGTCGGGAATTGATTTCACAACTTTAATAATGAACATAAATTCAATTAATTTATTATGCGTTCTAGATGTAGTAAACAGTCCGTTTTTAATCACATCTATGGTAATTTTCACGTAAACAATGAACTGATCATCGTTGAATCATAACATTGATATGACGAGCTGGCACCAAATGAAATAATTGTACATCACAGAAATGTGTGGAAAGTATGAAAGTTTCTGGATCTAACCTGTCAATTTGTGAAAATTTTCAATTAATCCCTGTAGTAAACACCGATACATTTGTGTGAAATTGAACTACCTTTATTTTAGTACTCTTTTTAATGAGTAAAACATGAAACATATGTAGAATATAATAGTTAAACTTAAGCCTAGTGCGTTTTCTTTAATAATTGTTCTGTTCTGTATTTTGTTTCAATTTATTATATGGAAAAGATATTAAGAAATAAAAATTTATGAAATATTCAATATTGTTCATTTACAACAATGATAACAAAGTTTAAATTTGGACATCAATACTTGATTAATTGTGCATTAATGTTCAAACTTAAACTTACAGTGTTATCGTAGAGAATTTTTTTCATTGCAAATAAATAATATTGAATATTTGAAAATTATTTTCAATCCTTAACATCTTTTCTTCATAAAAATATTCGAGGGTAAAAATGAAGGTATTTTACTCTTGATTAAAATTAATTTTTTTGATACACCTCGTATACAACTGATACAATTCAATATCTGTTGGTTGAATTTTTCGTTTTAGAACATGCAGATCTTTTTATGAAGAATACATTCGTTCGATAAACCTTATAATGAAAAATTTCCACATTCAGCCAAATTACGTAGACACACAGTATATTGAGAATTTACACTTTCAAAAACAGTTCTTCATTTAATTAGCTTGATGTCAACTGATAACAGAATTTTTAACTATAGAGTACCTCAGCGTAGACTCTGAATTTACAAAAAGGGTTCCTTTCGTCAGCATTAGCTATTTTCGAAATAAAACAAAAAAATTATAAATTAAAAAGAGAACTTATGTTCTGTTTATTAGTACAGTAACAATAATTTGTTAGAATACTTGTCAAACTAAAGTTAAGATGACATTTTTCGTTTTAATCATTCAATTTGTAAGGAATCTTTCGATTTGCATTTGTGTCAAATTAGGACGAAGTGCATCTTAAAAGTTGGTTGTCTCATTTGTTAACACTCCATTTCGATCATGAACTGAATTAATATTATTATTCTACGTTCTATATTAATTGAACAAAATATTTGGAAATCCTGATAATTTCATTAATTTCGAAAAAATATCATCTGTTTACCTGTTTCTCACGTCCTCTCCAGCCGCGGCTACCGCCATCGCCCCCTCTACCCTCGCCGTTGTACCGTCGGTGACCGGGGCCGCCGCTCTTGCTGCGCGGCTTATTGTCCTTCTGTTCCGCAGTCTGATTTTCGTTCCACTCCTCTCCGCCAGGCGCCTCTTCCGTCGCCTGTTTATCCTGCTTACTGCTCGGCTGACGGGTTTTTTTCTTCTTTACCGACCACTGGCTCTGTAACAACGAAAAATATTCTTCTAAATATTACTGTTTACAAATTTACCAAAGTCCCTCCTAATTTTTCATTCCAAACCCAGACTAATTTCGAAATTTCAGGTTTTATTTCACCAACATGTGAATATATATCATGAGATTTTTAATGTAATTGTCAAATTATCGCAGAATATATTTGTTCTGCAGATAACTGATTTTCTATTAGAATGGGGAATTTTGAATTCGATTGATTCATGTATAAAATATTTCTCAATTTTTTCATATTTTCAAATACGAGAAATTATAGAAATGTGACAACAATGTTAAACTACCATGACAAATCCAAAGTTCCCGAAAAGTATCAACCTTGACATATTGAATTGAGTAATTGGATTTTCATGAATAATTAACTTGATAATAAATAGAACAAAAATTATTAAAAACGTATAACAAATATATTAGTAGAAATAGATTTTTGAACAATTGTTCAATTCTCCTGTTGTTTTTTCAGATTATTATATTCAATATATTCAAGTTACCATAAATTTCATAGAAAAACCTTGACTGAGAAAAAATTGTTGTATGAAAACAAAGATTCAGTACATGAATAGATTTCCACAAAAAAAAAGAGTAGAAAAACTTATTACTATGATCTAGTAAATTTTTAACGGACAAACATTCTTTTAGGAAACGTTTAGTCTCTCCAAATACTTCAAATAATTTTACTCAAATTTACTTTAAGTTTATTGCTTTGTGACAGAGACAAATTACAAAATCTTCAGATAAATTTCACTTTACACCATTTTTAATGTTTATCACTTTAACCCAGCGCTTCTCAAACTGTGGGGCGCGAGATACAAATGAAATGATCTCAAACACAACCCAAACACTTTTTTTTTGGAATTACATATCATGGTTAAGGGCACGATACACATTATGATTTGAAATTTGGCCGCGAAAAGGTTGAGAAACGCTGCTTTAACCACTTTTTCATGTTTAATCATTTGCTACAAAGGTAAACATTAGATAAATGAACTAACTTTTATGTCTTCATTTTAGAAGTACAAATGGAAGTTCTAAGAAAATCAGATAACTTTGCCATCATTTCAATTAGTCCTAATTTTATTTATAACATGCTTAGGCTATCGATTAGGCTAACAGAAATCTTTAAATAATTTCATTTCACCTTAGTTCTGCGGACATTATGAAAAAAATTAATTTATTTCATCTGACCCAAGACATTAACAGTTTACCTGCTAAGTGATTTTTCCAATTCTCCCTTCCTTCATCTTTCAATATTCTCGTTGTAAATGTTAGTATGTAATATACATCTGAAAAAACCACTATGTTTGGCGAAACAATTGTCATGTTAACAGAATATAGTGAAAATCGAAAACTGTGAAGTTTTATTTACAATATTTCATCTCTGTTGATTTGTCGACTCGAAGCTTTCGTCTCTATTATCAAAATTTTTACCATGTCCTCAAATCTGAGAAACATACTCCATACTACTAAGAAAATAGGAATACAAGGAAATGCTTTCAAACTGTTTCAGTCCTTCCTAACTGATAGAAGACAACATGTGGTTATTGAGGGTACAAAAAGTAACCAACAAAAAATCAGAACTGGAGTTCCTCAGGGCACAGTACTTGGACCACTACTTTACCTAATATATGTAGAAAATATAACCAAATCAGGATTGCTGGGAAAATTCTTCATGTTTGCGGACGATACAGTAATTATATATAATGCAGACAATTTGAAATCTTTGCAGGAAATGGTCAATGAGGACATGCAGAAATTTAGTGATTGGCTGATTTCTAACAAACTAGTAATAAATTAAGAAAAAACAGTATACATCCTATTCAGAAATAGAACTACCAGAAATAGTAACATCCATCCACAATTGGTTATTAATGGTAAGACGCTTAGGCAGGTGAAAAAAACAAAATACTTGGGATTAATCATAGAAGACTAATTAACGTGGAATTCACATGTGGACATGATTATGGATAAACTCTCACCATTGGTGGCAAAGCTTCGGCATTTAAAGCCATATCTTGATAAACAGTCAAGCAAAAATATATACTATGCCTACTTCCAATCTGTGTTCAGTTATTTGTCGGTAATCTGGTCCAACACAACAAAATTCAATCTTAATAGACTACAGAGATTACAAAATAAAGTAATAAAACGACTCCATAATCTTTCATATGATTATCCAACAAAGGAATTATATGAAAGATATCAATATATGAAGATAGAGAAACTAGTTAAGTTTCAACAGTGTAAATTAATTTTCAAATTAGAAAACAACCATTCAAAGAGTCAGAGTCTATTACAAATAGTTGAAAGCATACCAACCGCGAAACAAGGCAAAACAATTCATATTACCTACATAGAACGAAAACAGAATGTCGTAGGAAGAGTCCTATCTATGCCAGTCTAATAACTTTCAATAGCATGCCATACCATATAAGAAGTTCAATAAAATGTAAATTTCATAATTTTAAAAATTTAATTGTAAGTCAACTATAGTAACAACAAATTGTTGAATATTAGTTGTATTCTTAAATAAATAATAAATAAATACTTGGCAACAATAAATCGTTATTGCTGTAATTTCCATAGCAGTTTAATTCAACTCAAATCTTGTATTCTTAGAATTTGGAAGCACTATGTTATATACATTACACTATTTTACGAATATTTTTTGTGTTGTGCCAAATGGTTAACTCAGTTTTCTCCACTTGTAATATGTCAGATCGAACACAAATTTTATACTTTTATTGAATTTATTATTAATATTACATTGCTTTCAGAGTACGCCTGAAAGTCCCATAAAAACCTATGAAACATTGAATTTCTCTCCTACCCTCATCTAACATCAGATGTAGAATTTTCTAGCATTCTCGATCACTATATCTCGAGTTTTTTTATAGAATTTATTTCTTTATTTGCTGACCCTTAAACACTAAATTATATTAGTGGCACCAGGGCCTAGTAATACATTTAGAAAACTAGAACTAGAAAACATAAGAGTATTTTCAATTTAATAACAATAATAAAAAGGAAAGTCTATTCTAGTTTCAAGAAATTTTTTAAGCTATGGCATAAATCTTTAATAGTTTTTAATGTTTACAATATTCAAGGGGATGGAATTAAATACGTGGATGCTTCTATAAAGAGGGGAATTCTTAGTGTTATTTGTTTTTCTAAATTCGTTTCTAAATGTCTCTCTTTCTCTTGTCAAATAATTATGATATTGTATTTGTTGTTTTAATTTCATTTGAGTTTTTAATTGATAATTCTTTATGCCATATATTAATTTTACTTGTTCTGATTTTTTTAACTTTATTATGTTAAGAATCTTGGTTATTTTATGTATATGTTCTGTTGATGTTCTATGTTCAATATTGAAGATATTTTTCATTCCTTTGTTTTGAGTTTTTTGAAGATTATTGATGACATAATTAGGTGCGTTTTCCCAGCAGGGTATTAAATATCTGATATAAGGTTCTATAAAACTATTATACGGTAAATATCTACTTTGCATGTCCAATAATTACGAACATCTTTCTATAACATCTATCATGGGAGAGATTTTCGATATAACAGTACTTACATGACTATTCCACGTAAATTTATTATCTAATACTAATCCTAGATATTTATTTCCTAAACTCCTTTTAATTTTACATTATTTATTGATAAATCTAGATCACAGAACGTTTTGTTTTTTGCTTAATTATCATATAGAGAGTTTATTCAGTATTTATACTTAATTTATTATGACTCAGTTTAGTATTTCCATTGAACAATAGATAAATCCATTTTTTTTTCTTCAGTATTGAAATGAAGCTTATTCCTCAATTAACAACAATATATGTTGTCATTTATACACTGATTGAGTCAAATCTTCCTTTTGTCAACACTTCACTGTGAAAGTTGAAGGAAATTAACTAGTTTGTATTGATCACTAGAAAACACAGGATGAACCCAATCCATAATTACCGGAATTATTCAGTGAAGACTTGTGTCCATTATGCTATGTTACAATACTATGCGAGTATTATAGTAGGCATATAGTGGAAAAATTTGTTACTGAATCTTCCTTGCAAAGTATACATCTTGAGTATGAAATAATATAGTTTTACTTAATGATCTGCAAACTTCTATCAAAGCACTTAATCTGTCCCTTAAATTATGTTTCTCCTGCCCATTTCAATATATTTTTTTGAAAATATTCTCAATTAATTACAAAATAACATCAACTGAATATGTCAATTATATGAACTACAATAACACATTCCTAAAAACAATCAGAATTAATAGCAGGAGCATATCAAACCAATAAACATTATTTCTTGGTATATACAATACCAATCTGTTTATATTTGTCACTACAAATTTCAGAGCATCTAGAGGAAATTTGATAACAACAAAATATTAATGTGGTAACAGTAGCAGTAATTTTTTTCGATTCTATGGAAACATAATATAAAAATAGAAAGTAAAAACCTAATTTTTCAACAAAAATTTTGGATAATTTGTTTACTTATAGGATATTTCAGTTGAATTGTCAATTTATTGAATTTCACATTTTTGATAATCACAACCTATATTTATTTTATTGAGACTTCCAAGAATTCATAAATCTATATCACATGAGTAGCATGAATATTAGAACAACTTATTATCTTCAATTTCATAAATGAATATAATTTCAATCATTTTAATGTGATAAGAACCCTTCAGTTTTCAGCAAAAAAAAAAGAATTTGATATAGATACACAATATCGAACATAAGAATTTTTGAGCTCTATGTGAAATATGTCCTCAAAAATATATATTACTCAAAACTTAATCATTTAAATCATATTATATTAAGTAAAATATAGATTTCCATAAAGATAATTCCAGAGGTAATAACATAACTGATATCTCAATGTCAATATTCAAAAGCAGTTATTTATATGATACTATTAATTATTTATGAAGCATAAGGGTGCATTCTGTGGAAGAATAGCTATAAATTGGCTATCAAAGCATATAAAATTTATAAGAAATTTCAGTTAAACAAAAACCTATTCTTTTCTATATGAGTGGCATATACAGTCCTATAAATTACATAGTAAAGCTTCCTAGGAGACTGAAGTCTAAATTATATACTCTCATCAGAAACCTTTAATCAATATGGCAAATATGTTAGTTTTACTGTACACAATCTATGAGATGACCAGAAATATTATTTAAGATTATTGTACTAGAACATCAATGAATACCTAAATACCAGATTCTTCAGATAAGATCAAAGTATTCTTCAAAATCATAGAAACAAATATGAAAATATTTTCCTAATGTTGAAATTTTGTATCTAAGTTCTATTAGTTGCTGTAATTAACTATTATTAATTACATGAAGTAATAAAATGTTAAGGAATAAGTTTCTTTACCCATAGTAGAACAATATAAATATATGTACTCACCTCTGTCATTGTTTCATAAAGCATATTTGCAGCTTTTTCCATATCATTGTTACATTCATGAAGAGCCAGACAAACCTCCTCCTCAGATCGTTGTGTTGTTTCAATCAACTGTTGCACTTTGTTCTTCAAATTTTCATCAGATTTAGAATTTTCTTTACTCACATGTTTGTCTCCAGAAGATTTACCTAAACAATTTCAATATTTCATTTCTGGATATAGTTACTCATAACTTGTTTTTACCTATGTCGGTTTTATCTGTTTTGTGGGTTTTTTCTGATTTAGTCTTTCCCCCCTTGGAAGAGGTTCGAGTGCTCGAACTCATGATTTGTACACTATGTACAATGTACTATATACAAGCTATCTGAAATTTGATTGAAAACTGATTAGTTTACACTTTTCTCTTGTCATTAAAATATTAAATGACAAATTCGAGATTAAATGAAGAAGTGTCACATCATTAAGTTCCACAATTATGATTATCATACGATTCAGATATTGAGAATTTTAGTGTTGAAATTTAGTTCATCACAAAAACACTGAAAAAAAAACAGAACAATACAGTTATTCTCTACATTTTGAATTCATTAACCATAAAAAAATTGTCTAATAGTCACGTATAACAGGAAATGCAATATCCCTCCTTTTTGAAGTTCAGGGTTCTTTATGTTCTATTCAGACAGATCTGGGAACAATTTAATTTCACAAAATATCTACCTGGGAGATAATATCGTTTTAGAATTATCGTGGACATTATATTTGTTTTGAAAATAAACAATTCGTTGTCCGGCTTAGTAAAAGTAGAAGTGATAATATAACGGCAACACTGGTAAACATAATCATTATTAGAAATTCACTCCATTGAAAAATGTACTTTTCTACCTATGTACTATCAATTAAATCGTCCATGAACACTCAAATTTGATTATGTGGTATTTCTTATTATCACAACTAACATAACGAAAATATTTAAGAACACCATGTGGAGGGACGCCATTCCAAGCTTCCGTGAAAGCAAAGTATTTATTGACATCAAGCAGCACACGTAGCAGATACTAGTTGACTTCAATAATAACGCAAAAATATGGATGAAATTATTTTAGCTATTATTCTAAATACTACCTTACACAATTTGAGCACTATTTGAAGCAAATACTGTGCGGAACGTAAACGTGAAGCATACCTTTTTAATTCAGTAGTAAATTGTAATCAGTAAACCACAACGCATTGATCACGTGACCGGTTCATACACAATGGCGGCGGCCCAGTTATGCAGGCTTGCCGGATTTCATTATGAAATTAAGAATTCTGTGACACCTTCCGATTAATTTTGAATTTAGGCTCATAAAAATGAATGACTGATTAAATAATTCAATAAAGTTTATAGTATTTAGATAACAGTATATTTTCATCATTTTTTATTATCAAAAGAGAGTGAACATTTGAAAATATTGCGCATGTGAGATACCCGCAAAGTGACACTTTAGATTCAAACTTGAAGCCTAATAAAAACCTTTCAAGTTAAAAAATTTGAATTTGAATATTTTAAGGCATAAAACACGCAAACACATGAGTACATCTTGTAAAATATATTTCAACTTTATTGGTTCAATCATGATACTATAATATATGCTAATTCAATATTTGAGTTTTCCTATATATTTATTTAAGAATCATATCGGCTATTTCATAATATAGACAAAACTTAAAGTTTTATAAACTTAGTTTATGAGTTTCATTTTATTTGCGATTACCAAATACTGCTATGTTGCCTATGTTAACAATTTTTAATTATATTTCATACCAACTACAGTAAACAAAACATTAATCCAATTGAAATGACTATTACAACATTGTTGATTAATATCAGAGTATAGTGATAAATTTATGATTTACGTCCACATTATAATTTTGTTCTTCTATAACTTGTATCTGGGCCAAAATTGACAAAACATTCAAAATTTCAGTAGATTCACATTGACGAATACCCGTTATAGAAAATGATGAAACAATGCGATGCGATCATCTTCATTTAATATAGTGACTGTTTTAACTAGTTCTATCACTGAATATAAATCGACATGAAAGAATATATGCTGCAACATATCCTGATTACCTTCACAGAGATTTATATCAATAAGCCATTTGGTGATGTGAAGCAATTCGTAATTCTGCCATATTTCAAATTTTTTAAATTTTTTCGCTGACTACATACAATTATTACTTGTAAATAATAATGATTTTGATTGTACCAAAAGCATTATAATCCAAATCCAAATAATATAGTAATTTCAAAGATTTCAAATCAACTCAAATAAATTTCAGATATGAAATACTTATCGCTGGATGAAAGTATTCTGATTTCACATATCATAAAATTAATGGTAACATTTACAGTCACGCCATAACCGCGCAAAAAATACTCAACGAGTCTTACAGTACCTTAAAATAACATACCCCGTAACTTGCAAAATAGACAAACAATCTCCCAACTCAAACACAAAAGTTTAATAATAATAGCTCATATTTAATGAAAAGTGTGAATAACTATAAATTTTTCTGTACTGCTTCCTCTTTTAAATTTCCATTCATAGAATTAAAATCATATAATTGAAAAGTTCTGTGGGTGTGGACCATAGAAATCTTAATAATCTATGATGTGGGTGGACCCATTGAAGTTGCACTAGTACAGAAATGAACTGGGGCATGCTATGTAGTATTTAAACACTGTTCACATGTAATTTCTTCAACTGCTGTCTGGCATATATATATATATATATTTTTTTCAACGGACATGATGCATCTGTTAAAAATCTCCTAGTTTATTCTTCAGCACAGATCGTCCCAGCATTTTTTTAAGAATCCAAAGCAGATAGCTGGAATGTTTTTATTTGTCACTCTAATTATTTGGTGTTTCTGGTGTGTCTGAAATATAAGTTCAACAATTGTGAAATATTTGAAGTATCTCACAAAACATGTTCTCAGAGCTGAAATGTAACATTTCGAACATTTCAAATTAGATTTTGATCTTTTAGAGCAAATGCGAATATGTACTTTCTCTGTGCTCGAAGGCATTTCAAATGTAATTCATAGAGTATAATTTAATACTCAATGACTAAAGCTTATTCTTTTGTAGGCTGAATGACCAAGCAGTGTCTGGTGTAATTTGAACTAAAATTAATCTAACCTCATTATAATTTTTATAAATTTATGTTTCCCCTGCTTAATACATAAACCTGAAATGTTGATACCTGCTAGTGGAACTGGTCAATATTTAGCTAAGTCTGCTAAAATAATTCGATTCGCTAGAAAAGGATGTACTAATAGGCCCTTTTTTCATATTGTAGTTACAGAAGTAAGAATAATCAAGACAATACTACTCTACTAATGCCTATATCTGAGTTGATGTTGAAATTCATCTTTTTTCAGGTGAAGAGAGATCAGCAAGATCCTGTAATCGAGCAAGTTGGCACCTATGATCCTATTCCAAATGAATATGATGAAAAATTATGTTCTCTCAATTTTGAAAGAATAAAACACTGGCTTGGCAATGGTGCTAGTGTCTCCACTCCAGTGCAAGAATTATTAGGTATGTTATTATATTCAAGGTGAAAACAATAGGTATTCAATCTGTGTTAACAAAAAACTATTAATTAGAATAAATTCACATGCTATTTTATTTCTATGAAAACAAAAATTATAGTAATCAATTATGATCGTAAATTTTTAAAAACTCAGCTTAATAAACAACAGTTATTATATTCATATGTTTGAACTGGGTGTCATATCAATTGAATTTTTTTTGAATATAGGTTTATCTGGCTTTTTTCCAATTCATCCTAGAACCTATATGACATCATGGAGGAATAGAAAAATACTAGAAGAATCTGAAAAGAGCATGTCACAAGAAAAAATAGAGCAAGATTCTAACAAATAAATAATGTATTTGTTAGCTTCAGTTAAATAAATTTTTATGTTTACCATTATTGTGTGTTAATTTTAGTTAAAACATATATATTTTACTCTCATTTTCTGTGTTTACCTTGTTTTATCAGCCTTGGTCTGATGATGGAGTGCTAGGCACTACGAAATCAGTAACCAGTAATAAAGGAATTGTGAGCTGATTTAAGTCCTTCATTTCACCAGTTTTCATATATATATATATATATATATATATATATATATATATATATATATATATATATATATATATATATATAATATTAGCAAAAATCAATTTCAAACTAAAGGAACACTTCATATATGTCCTTGTTGAAAATTCATTTATGGTGTGAAAGGCACGATTACCCTGCATTTCTTTCTGCATCATAAACCATTAAAGTAACGTGTTGTATGAAATTATGATAATGACAATAAATCATCGTCACTTCACTTTAGTAACTTGAAGAAGCTGTTGACAAAATTAAAATTGACAGCAATTTAATGATTTGCAAACAATAAAATACATAGATCAAAATTTATTTGAACATTAAACAAAAGTTACCCACTTCACACATTATCGTTATTAGAAGCCAAGTATTCACCTATCTTTGTACTGAAAAAAAAGAAGGAGAACAATGAAGTAAAATATGCTCAATAGGAACAAAATTGAGCAAAAATTATAATAGACACTAAAATGGATTATAAACAGGTATATAGATATTCGTTTATTTTGTTAAGTTACAATCTCAAATAAATGTTATACGTTCAAGGCAGTTTGGAGACCAGGTGTGGCTGAAGAATATTGTAATATAGTATTATAGCACCATTGTTTTCTATTGGAAGCATTAACCAGAACAGAAACAAACTCTAAAAATAAAAGAAGCATATTAATATTCACAGATATGTTATTATCAACATTCAATATAGATAAAACATTAAACTTTTGCGTATGTATAATTTCTCAGTATATTTCACATTCTCTATATTCAAATAATTTATCGGGAACATATAACATAATTTTTTTTTATTTGGAAATATTGATAAGTTTCACTTATTTTGATAATCCCAAGCTGTATTCAATTTCCATCATGCTTTGATGGATATTTCAATACATTAAAAAATATTTCACTTCATCAAATATTGGAGTATTCTCTCTTCACAATATCTTCATCATTTGAAATAAAGTTCACAAGATCTTAATAAAACATACATTTTCAATTTTAAATCACAAAAAAACTGATGGCATGTAATAAATATTACTCAATAATTCGAAATTTGGTATGTTTTATCAAAAACAATATTTCAGAGGATATCTCAAAAGTAATGAAAGTAATACCAATTCAAAATATCATACTTGCGTAATAAATTGCTTGTTTTTTTCTTTTTTTCACGATTGAAATGGAAATAATTCAGAGGAAATGATGAAAATCTTCTCTTTAGTAAATTGAGGCCTGCATTTTGAATTGAGTACATTACATTTCTCAATGGATATATATATATATATATATATATATATATATATATATATATATATATATATATATATATATATATATATATATATATATATATATAATATATATATATATATATATATATATATATATATATAATATATATATATATATATATATATATATATATAGTATATATATATATATATATATATATATATATATATATATATATATATAAAATGGATAAATATGGAATATTTCCAGATCAGCTAAAGCTGGCAGTGATTAAGCCAATATATAAGAAAGGTGATTCCAGAGAAATGGAAAACTATCGACCAATAAGTCTGCTGTCCAGTTTATCTAAAGTCTTTGAGATGGCAATGTTGAATAGACTATTAAAATTTATAAATGACTGTAAACTCTTGTCAGATACACAACATGGATATTTAAAAGGCAAATCTACACAAACTGCCATATATCAGTTCACAGAAACATTGATTCATTTAATTGAAGAGGGAAAAAGTGCATTGGGGCTATTTTTAGACCTTACAAAAGCATATGATTGCCTATGTAAAGAATACATTCTGAATAAATTAGAAATTATGGGTGTTCGAAATAAAGCTTTGTGTTGGTTTAAATCGTACCTCTCAGGAAGAAACCAGAGGGTGGCACTTTCTAAACAGGGAGTAGAGGTAAAATCTAAAATTGAGATCAGCGAAATAGGAGTACCACAAGGTAGTGTGTTAGGCCCCATCCTGTTTATTTTATATTTGAATGATGTAAACGACTGCACAGAAAGCGTTCCAGCTTGGATAACATCTTTTGCAGATGATACAAGTCTCATAGTTGGAGCTGAAACTTTAGAAGAGTTCGAAAAAATAACGGGAGAAATTTTTGAAAAAATCAAAAAGTGGATGAATAGGAATAAGCTCATTTTGAATGAAGAGAAAACTATGGCTACTCTTTTTAAAAGTAACAAATCCAAAAAAGAATCTGCACACTCGATACAGATTAATGAATGTAGAGTTGAAATAGATGATGCTGTTAAATTTCTAGGAGTTTGTGTTGACCAATGTTTTTCATGGAGGGAGCATATTGAGTATACATGTAAAAAAACTCAGTCAGATATGCTTTGCCATTAGGTCAACAGGAAATTACTTGGACGAGGATGTACAAAAGATTGTTTATTTTGCCAACTTTGAGTCTATCCTTCGATATGGGATAATTTTTTGGGGAGCTGCAGGTAGAGTGGAAGAAATTTTTAAAATACAGAAAAGAGTTATTAGAATAATGTATAAAATGGGGCAAAAGGAGTCAAGCAGAGGAATATTTAAAAAAAAACAAAATTATGACGGTATATGGAGTTTATGTGTATGAATGCCTAATATTTTTAATGAAAAATAAAGAAAAATTTACTGCTCATACATCAAGTCATACATATCCAACGAGAAGCAATGATATTCATTATCCCCAACATAAACTCTCTCTTATAGAGAAACATCCATCCTACAGATGTATAAAAATCTTCAACAAGCTCCCAGATGAAACGAAGAAAATAAATCATATGAAGGAATTTAAGGAAAAAGTTAAAGACATGCTAATCTCATTGGAACCATACTCACTGAATGAATATCTAGAGTAAAGGGGAAATGAGGATAAAACAGTTACAATATTTGTGTGAGGGTTGTACTCATTTGTGACGTCATTTTCGATTCTCTGTGGGTTGTATAATAATAATATGTAATCCATGTGATATTCGGAAATAAAGAGGTTTATTATTATTATATATATATATATATATATATATATATATATATATATATATATATATATATATATAGATATATATATATATATATATATATATATATATATATATAATATATATATATATATATATATATATATATATATATATATATATATATGAAAAACTTGGTTCACGGAATGAACCGCGTGAAAGATTTGAAAAATCTCGACGTTTCGGCTCCTTTTGCGAAGCCATCTTCAGGAGAACTAGAAGGGGAATAATTCAGAATCGTGGCCTCAATCTGCCTACTCCACGATTCGAATTAGGAGGAATCGGAAACAATACGATTTGTGAATCAACCCCATGAGATGAATGGTTGAATGTGACATAATTTCGCATTAATTGTAAGTGCTTATTTTCCTTTCATACTTTTGTACGGTTTTACTATTTTTGATACTTTTAAAATTGACAACAGTAATTTGAATCGCGAATACCAAAATTTCTGTATTTCTAACAGAACTGTGTATCTAGTTTCACTTTCATTATAGAAACTAAGCAATTCTCAAAAGAAGTAAGGATATTAAATAACATTAGTTTATTTTTCATAAAAACCATCAACGAGGGAAGAAAATGTAAGAATATTGAATAAGACATATAAATCGACAATCGATTCATTTTGCTGAATTAAAAATTATGTGCAAAAAACATTCAGATTAAAAAAAAATTATATAAACTTTGGCGAACACAGGAATATATAATTATAACTAAAAATAATTTAAAAATAAAATATTGAAAATACAAGTTCACAACTTCTTACTCAATAATAATACTAAAATCATAAAATTATCGATTAATAAATTTTACACAAAAAATCCGTTCGAGAAAATGAATTATAATATTTTTATCACTAATGTATATTATGAAAGATTGAAAAATTTAATGCTGGCACACAATGAATACATTATTGAATAGGTAAAATACAACGCTATGAGCAGAATAATATTAATCATTTATGAGAACGATAAAAATATGTTAAATCTCAAAATGGACTGGCAGTGGGCGTTCAATTTAGTTTTGAAAGACCTTCAGCACCTGAAAAAAGAAATGAAAAAGTATGAGATTTGTGAAAATAAAGGAGTATAATACAAATAACATAATTAATTCTATTGATGAACCCATAAAAACAGATAACGAAATGAAATGATGAAGTCATTAGTGTTTGTGAATAAAACAAATTTCAGATTTTTAGATTGGAATAAATATCATTGCTAGTTATTCCATGTATTTCATTCTGCATTGGACTTCCCATTAATGCAAATCTGTCAAGAATTTTTTTTTCATAAAAAAAAATTATATGGAATTTACGTCAAATAACCTTTCAAATGTTGGTATATATTTTTCTGATTCATCATAATCTGATCACAAATAGAAAGAACGATTAATTTAATAAAAAAAAGTATAAATCTCATGTTTAAATCCAGTTGCTTTGCTTACCTGCTTTTTTTAGCTTCTCGATGGACTCATCAACTGAATGCTGATGTTTGAGAAAAGAAGGTCTAATAAATTTAGAGTAAAGAACATTTGAACCATTGAGAGATCCTGGCAGCATGAGCCAAACAAGGAAGGCACTCTGAAAATGGAGGTGTTTAAGTAAAGCAATGAAAGATCAGAAAGAAATATTAGGAATGTTGGAAAACAAAAAAGCGTAATAATAGAGTAATAAATAAGGATGGTTAAGGGATTAGTATGTTACAACATAAAAAAACACTAACACTGCCAAATAAATCAGTTGTTGATGCAAAATAAGTATGCAAATATAATATAGGTTTATTATTAGAAAAACACATGTTTGATTTCAACGATTACAATCATCTAGATTCCCAATGCAACAGTGAATAATTATAAAAAGCTTCAAGTCACCCCGACTCAAGACCTGCATACAGCTGTTTTGATCGTATTAGATCTCTTCAGTGTAGCTTATAGATCGGGAGATGGTGACACAAAATACAAGTCATTTGTACCAGTATGACGGTTCTTTAGGGGTCTAATTACGTACGTTTGACGAAAAAAATAATTACTCCTTTGCAGTGGTATGGCGACCATTGGGAACTGTCGGAAAAGTATGGCAAGGTGATTTTCGTGAATGGCTACTCGACGAGGATTAGCTATGCAAAAATTAGCCTGGTACAAATGGTTGAATTGTTTTATTTAAATTAATGTATTCGCGTCGGTATGGCGGGCTGTAAGTCACACCCGAGAAGTATGGCATTACGCTACCGCCTACTTCTTTTTTTTTCGACTATCTGAAAATACAAGCATTTTTGTCGAACAAATCGTTCGACACTCGTTATTTATCCGACGCGTTCGATTAACGCCCACGTGATTGGGCCGCCGGTACCAGCGCTATGACCATCATTTTCCTTTACGTAATTAGACCCCTGAAGAACCTCCATACTGGTACAAATGACCTAATATTTTGTGTCACCATCTCCCGGTCTAGTATGCAAATATTATATAGGTTCATTATTAGAAAAACACATGTTTGATTTCTACGCTGGTGTGCTCTGGGATTCCCATACGCCACTGTCATAGAGTAGACATCTTCATGACAAAAAATATTTGTTCTCTAGATTCTGTATTTTCGGTCTTAACAGTGAATTGTTTGTTCCTAATATCTTTGGGAGATGGCGCTATGGGTTGTTATCCATATAGTAGCTCGGCCGCAATTTGTATTGAGTAACAGTTGAAATACGCCAATGCACCCCGAGTCAAGTAAATTACGCTAAAGAGATCTAATAAGATCGAAACAACTGTATTATTAATTCAAATCAAACACTTAGCTTATTGTTTCACAAATATATATTGAAAATTAATAAAAATTAACAAAAAGTTGTCAACATGTTTCGGGTAGTGAACCCATTCTCAAGACTAATACAGGAGAGATGACAGCAAATTTATTTATAAAACTGAGGAAATAAGAGGGGACAAATAGAATTCTAATTGATCATTCACTATAGGTAGTTGATTTTTGAAAGAGCTGGTTATCTCCAAAGCTTCTAAAAGGTCGAGACGTTTTCCTTTATTACCTGCATGTAAACATTTAGTTTTATCCATATCTATGAAGTGATTGTTATGAATACAATGCTCGGAAAAACCAGTAGTTAATTAATTAATTAGCGTATGGCATTATTGCCGGGGATCATCTCACATTATATGAGATGTTCCGGCGCCGATTGCCTCTTTAACCCTGTTTTAGGTAATTAGTATCGAGGCTTACTAACCCAGGGGGACCAACGGCTTAACGTGTCCTCCGAAACACGGTACTATTCTTATTAAATAGAATTGACCTTCTATGTTCATCTACTCCGGTTTGTATTTTTCTACCTGTTTGACCGGTGTAGAAGGCAGGACATTCACTACAGAAGATTTTATATATCCCGCTACTTTCTTCAACCTTATTGTTTTCCTTATTATTTAAGTGACTTGATATTTCTTTTATTCGTGCAAATAATTTTAATATAATTTTTCTTTAATCTATTACAAATTAGATCACTAAGGCGTGGTATAAAGTTAATAAAATGATATTTTTGTTCAGATCTTATAGCTGATGTGGGATAAATTGAAAAAAAAAATACAAACCCGAGTAGATGAACATAGAAGGTCAATTCTATTTAATAAGAATACCACTGGTTTTTCCGAGCATTGTATTCATAACAATCACTTCATAGACATGGATAAAACTAAATGTTTACATGCAGGTAATAAAGGAAAACGTCTCGACCTTTTAGAAGCTTTGGAGACAACCAGCTCTTTCATAAATCAACTACCTATAGTGAACGATCAATTAGAATTCCATTTGTCCCCTCTAATTTTCTCAGTTTTATAAATAAATTTGCTGTCATCTCTCCTGCATTAGTCTTGAGAATGGGTTCACTACCCGAAACATGTTGACAACTTTTTGTTAATTTTTATTAATTTTCAATATATATTTGTGAAACAGTAAGCCAAGTGTTTGATTTGAATTAATAATATTTAATCATGTTTCACCAAGAGCTAAGCGAGGATTCAATCTCATTTATTAACGAAACAGCTGTATGGAGATCTTGAGTCGGGACGACTTGAAGCTTTTTATAATTCACTGATGCATTGTGAATGTAGATTTCGCGT
>JARQZK010003651.1:57500-80000 GCA_030704885.1 Cynegetis impunctata
GACGTAAACTTGGACGAAGAAAACATGTCGCTATTCAACACCCTGTACAATAAGTTTATTCATTTTTTTTGGATCACCTTATAACTATTGCATTTTCTCAAAGTTGTTTACCTCAAAAAAAATGAGAGCCTGTACGGAACTCATGGTGATGTTCATCATCATAATACAAGACAGAAAACCAACTTTGTGGTGAACTACTGTCGACTAAAGAGATGTCAGGATGGCCCTGGTTATCTGGCTATAAAATTCATCAACAGACTCCCTCTAACGGTACGGAGCTTACCATTAGCACAGTTCAAAGCAGCTGTCAAAAAAATGTTAATCCGACATGCCTTCTATTCCCTTGAGGAATATCTTAATTGTGATCTTTTTAATATTAATTTTTAACGCGTAGTGTTTAGTCTTGTACTCTATGTTGCCCTAATTATCGCTAGAATTAGCATAAGTATTTTATTTTACATTCTACATTTTACTTGACTGTGTGAGTTAATATTAAGAATGTTGACCTGTGCAAATACAGAAATGTGTAATGGCATCAATAAATTGTCTATTTGTCTATCTATTTGTCTATTTGTCTAAAGAACGGAGCTACAATTTGGTGAGAAATTTATTCAAATCGGATCATCGCCTGAGAAAATATTCACAGTCAAAACTTAGGAAATATTTAAGCTATGCGTTAATTTTGCGGCGCAGTGTATGTATGTATGTATACAATTATATATCCTTTATTAGAAATAATAGGCTATAGAAGGTTGAAAACCGATTACATCGACAAGTTAATGTTTCGTCAAAAAATTCGTGACTTTCTAAAAGCTTTTGAAAGACCAAAATTATTTTGACATTGACTCGAGAAAAATTAAAAATTCAAAAACAGACAACTATGTTTCATTGAACTTTTAATTTAATTTTCATTAAAATGTTATTGATAAATTAACATGACCTTTTCTGTTTTTAAAATTTTGAAGAAGCAAAATTACTGTTCATGAATTCCAAACTGAAGATAACGCCTGAGCCACAGAGCTCCGTCATTAAGGTAGTATTTTTTTCACACTTTTTTTCTTTTTAAATAGATATTCGTAACCATCTAAGTCAATTTGGAGGGGCTGAAGATATGCACAAAGCTTTAGTACCTCTGTAGATGAAATTCCTACATATAAATTTTAAAAAATTTGAAATCCCCAAATAGCTCCCCAATTGAATTTTTATTGTTTGTAGAGATGCACAAAGCACAACAATTCCTCAAAAACAAGAACTTTTCAATAAAATTGGTGAAAACTTAAATAGCCTGTTATTGCCAATAAAGGACAAATAAGTAAACAGATAAATAAATAAAATATATATATATATATATATATATATATATATATATATATATATATATATATATATATATATTTTAAATAATTGTTTTTCTATTTGGAAATATTTTCCTGTAGCATTTAATTTTCATACTAATGTAAATTTTAAATATCTAGACAGTCTATAGAATATTCCTATCATATTAAATTCAAGATAAAATATGTCATTAAATCAACATACTATTAATCACATCAGTTATCAGCTATTAAGTATAGTACTTCCTTCAATGATAATGATTTCCTTTAAGGCTGTTTGTATTTCAATAATATATATGAATAATTTAGATATCAATCCTATAAACTTTAATTTTCCCTTTTCAAAACTGCAAAAGAAATATTTTTCAGAAATTTAAAACAAAACAAATTATATCTAAATAAATAATTATTCATCAACATAATGCCAACACTAAGATAATATAATAATCCAAACAGAACCATTTTGATGAAATTATTCAAATTAATATAAAATAAATTGGATACTTTCAACTTCCAGAGACCAAAGATACAGTATTGTTTAATGAATCCAAATTTTAATATTTTGATGAAACTGACTCAAATGAATATTACGACATGATATAATAAAATCAAACAAACCTTTATTAGCCAGTAGAGAGGGAACCATCCAACAATAATGTCTGAAAAGAATTCAACTACAGAAAAACACGCGAAGACCACCCAGTATGTTAACCATTTCGTATCGTCATCCTTTGCTTTTGTCTCTAAAGCCTTCATCGAAGCATATGCTGGGTAAACAAAGCCCACAAAATTGCATACCAGTTCTGCAGCAAAGCCAAACACTAACCAGGTAGCAACCATTCCAAGCAAACCTAATCAACAACAAAATAACTATAATTTATTGTAATAGTTCGATCTGAAATATCTTTTATGTAACATTTTAAGAAATGTCAATCAATCCAGAATAGATATCTATGTGATTAATCGGATTTGGATTAAATAAATATATAACAGAGGGTCTAATTCTTTCGATGTCAACACTTCAACAGCAATTTTCATTGAAATAATTTTATATGTTTTCCTTGTGCACTTCGCATAAGTATTGTTTGAGCTAAATTCTCAATTCCTTGTTCTATTATCTAAAAGACATGTACTATTCATTATATCTTTAAAATTAATGCCAGTAATTTTCCTCAATTTATAAAAGAACACATGGCCAAAGTACATACCTACAAAAATGTACAGTCTATCAACGCCGGATTTTTTTTCTACCTGCTCGAAACATTTGGTCCAGGGTTTAGTACTGTCGTGAAGAGAAGCATTCACTTTATCTCTGATTTCCAAAATTCTACCAGCCATAATTTACAGAAATTTTGATTATTTGTAACACAAAAGACAGAGGATACGAAAATTAAAACCACAATAATTGAAATGACATCGGCAAACAGGGAAAAAGTTTGTGTAACTACTTCTCACTTCCTTTCCTTGTCCTTCCCCTATCCCCTCTTACTTTGTGTTTGTGGTCGAAGGTTTGCTATACTATGGTCTAAATTCTAGCGTGATAGAATTATGCTTTAAACTTCTATGTTCTTAACGGTGGTACGCAGGATACATTATTGTATCATGGGTGGTACGAACACTTTTCATGATCGGCTGAATCTTAATTTTCGAGAAAAATGAAGTCATTTCATTTACAGATTGAATGCCTTTTTCAGTAATTCAATTTACAGTGATATGACATATGATGGTGTATCATCAAAATAATCAAAGTCATTTCAAATGATTTTGAAACTTGAAACTATGACTTTCTTTGATGAATGTCACTCATTAATCATGAATTCGATTATATCAAACTGCGTTAAATTTCAAAAACAGAGACACCGTAATTACTGTGCTACAATTCCATCTACTCCTGAAGTGAGATCAACTTTTACAAGAAAATTTTTACATGGCACCTTCATGATCATAGCAATGCTTTCGTTTCCTGCTTACGTATTCTGTAACATTGTAAAATGGCGAACTCCGAAGGAAAAAAAGATTATAAAATGCAGTGAAGAAAACTGAATCGAAATATAATCAAATGATTTTCGTAGTTAAAATTTGTTGAATATATGTTATTGATTTGAATAAATTGCACCTAGCAAATAAGGTACTTTCATTTTGCATAAATTTACTGTTTTAGTAAGTTTAATTAACGAAGAACGATATCAGTTTTCTATATATACATATATTTCTTTCTTACCGCACATCCCCGAAATGCAATTTCTTGACCCGTGAGTTTTCTTACATTTTATGAACCTCCATATTTCTTTCAATTTTTAATATGAAACATTGAGTTTTAGAAAACAATTTTGATTATTCAAGAATCGAATATACAAAATTTTGAAATTTTTTTAAATTTATAATCTTTGGAAGACAGCGTCCATTACTGTTTTCGATCTGGTAATTAGCTGAGTGCTACTATTGCACATTGTTGAATTAAATAATACGTTCTAGCATACGTACAAACATATACACATAGAGCGCTTACACCGAAGTAAGTATTATAGGCATATACGACGCCATTTCACTCGGTTCGGTAATAGGAAGTCCACACAACACACATATAGAGTAGATGAAGATAATAGAAATGTATTCTATTTCATTCTCATTCACTAAATTATATTTATGAATATGTTTGTCTTTTTTTGATGCCGCTTTTTGTTTCATCGAATTTTCAAATCACAACGACGCAAAAAGAGTTTCACTTCAAAAAAGATTATTATTTAAAAAAAACTTTGCATAAAGTTGAACATCAGAAAAGTTATTCATTGCCTATTCAGCAAGCATTCAAAACCTTCTTAGCAAAGCTTTGGAAGAACAAATAGGCGAAGATAAGATTTTCAATTAAGATTTTTACAGATGTTTGATTGTATCAGATATTTCTTCGAATAAACTTGTAAGTGAAAATTTATGAATTCATAGTTCATACTAGTTCATAGTATTGTAATGTAACCATAACATACCAGATGAATCTATGTTAAAAACGAGAACAGTCCATGGACTGGCATGGACTATATGAAACTAGAATATAAGGAATTATGTAGGGTTTCTCGAAGGGTTTAAAGGGTTTCTCGAAGGGTTTAAAGAAATTAACTTTTTTTTCCGAGATATTATATAAATATTATTAGGCTCTTGCACCGTTGTATCATAAAACGTCGTTTAACTAAACTTGGTTTAATTTTTAAACTACGTTTATTTTTCTGGTCGTTGCACCAAGGAATTATAACCGACCCATTGCTAAACTGCGTTTTTGTAGTATTTTGGATGAAACAGCGATGTACATGAAGTAAAAAGAAGAAACAGAATTTATTTTTCTACTTTTCTAACCTAGTTTTAATAGTAAAGAAGTTGTTTTTTTTGTGATTTGTATTAAATATGCATAAAATGGAAGATAATAATAAAAGGAAAAGGGGGCCACACTGATACTTTCCAGATAGAGCGGTAAACTGTGGATGTATGAACTCCAAAAAATGGGCAATACTGTGCAAATGTTCTCCATGGGCATACAATTTTAATGCTAAAAAGTAGCTGATCCATGGGGGACAAGCTGTCATTCCTACAAAGTTAGATAGGTTTAATGTTAATGGGCACTACCTGTGATATCATAAAAATAAATTTTTGTGTGTGTATTTTTAATTATGGAGAGTAAATTTGCATTTATGAGCTGAATGAGTGCAGTGTTCATTAGTATAGATAAACTATAAATCCAGATCTTCAGTTCTGGTAGCCATATTTTTTACCACCTAGAGAGAATAACTGGCAAAATACCTATAAGATGATTATTGTTGATTCAACAAAAAAATCTATAACAATAATACAATATAATAGGATACCATATTTTTTGCATAGCTTGACGATTGCCAAGCAAACATTTTAAAAATAAATATGTGTCCACTATTCCAGGAATTCTAGTTGTCGTTATAGATATCAAACTCTTCATAAAACATTTTAAACAAAAATTCGAGTTTCCGCCGGCATAAATTAAATTTTCAAGGAAAAAATATACTGTTTCTTCAACAAATAACCTCAAAATGTACTTAAACTTCAAATTAAACGCCGAAAATTGGGCGTTTAATTTATGCGTGGTTTAGGGAGTCTTAAACGCCGTTTATATTTTGGTGCAAGCGAAAATGTCAAATTAAACTCGGTTTACCATTAAACTTAGTTTAACAATATACGGTGCAAGAGCCTATATATGTTTTTTTCGTGGTGATTATTTTGCAAGATATGTATTTATTTCAACAAGCTTAAATCAATGCGCCGTAAATATGTGAAAAAAGAAAAAGAAATTGAATTCTATGTTTCTTAAATTCGTTACATTCACTAACATTTCTTGAATTTGAAATAAAAATTTGGGAATTAATGAAATAAATAGAAGATTAATTAAGAGCTTATTTTGTTTTGTAGATATTTTGTGTCATCACTATGGGTACCTTAATCGATAAAAACGGAGAAGAAATTAAAAAGATATTAACTGAATGCGAAGATCTTATTAATTTACCTGGAACTACAATCCAAAGTAAAGTTTACATAAGAAATGTCTTAGTTACTAAGTATAACTTCGATTCTTATATTTTCAGGAGTTCTAAGATTCAATGCTGAAATACTTATAGGCAATTCAGAGAAAGAACTCAATTTGATATTAAACCTAGTGGAATCTCATATTCCGGGCCTCAGGCTAAAAGCTGAAATAGAATTAGATGGTGCTACTGTTCAGGAAGGGGAAGAACCTATATTAAATAAGGAACATTTATCTTTTACAAGCTCACATTCTCTATCATTGAATAATACAGATGTTGATGTGATGCTGGACCGAATTGCTGAAATGCCAAAAGGTTATATTACTACAGTTTTTCATTTGTATAAATTTAAAAAATTATTGTTTGTAAACTATGTAATATCTCCCAGAACCCTATAATATGCCCAAAATTTATCTCTTTTATAGAATGGACAATTGTACAGATTACTCCTCAATTTTGTAAAGAAGAGATATTTGCTATAGACACTGAGCTATTATTTACTCGTGGTATTCATATATCAGTTTTCAAATGTGGTGAAATAAACGAAGTTCCTTACTGTATTAGTGTATTGAAACATGATGTACTGACAAGTAGGAGTGATATAAGAAGATTGAAAACTAGTTTAAAAGAAATTCTTTCTCTTCCACAAAAGGAAGCAAATAAGATAATGAGTCAACGTCAGAAAATTATGTATCATAAAAAAAGATTACAAATGGAGGATGAGCTAGAGGTAAAGATGTATAAATAAGTTTTTGAGTCGAAATTTTTGCTAATTTTCTTTATCTTAGGGTATATTACGGGACTTAGAAGAGTCTTGGCTTGGAGCTTGGAAATGCCTTCTCATTGGAAAATATACTGACGAATCTAAAGAGGTTGAAATAAGGGAACTATTAAAACAATTCTTTATTGAAAAGTAAATATTATACCTATACTTTTATATGTAAATATTGTGTTAAGTATTCTCTTGCAGATCTTTGATGAAAGTATCTAAGAAAATAGAGAATATATTAGTTCAGGCTGTAAAAGGATCCTTTGGAATTAAACAGTCGACAGATAAATATGTTGAAGAAGTATTAAACTATTGTTTTCCAGACAAAAATTTGGAAAAAGCTTGGAAATTATTCTGGAGAAAACACCAGGTGCTAGATGAAACTGAACAGAGGCATCCCATAATTTTAATTGTTGATGAGGTGAGTTTGGTTTCAGTTTAACAAAACATGTGAATATAAAATTCCTAAAATGCAAGACTTCTTAATTTTTTAATTAATACTGTTTACATAAAAATGAGTGTGTTTTATGTATTTTTCATTTATTTTCTCTAAAAGAACTTTTCTAAAATGAAGATAAATTATAATTGTCTCTTGATATAAGTAAATAGTAATCCTAATAATTATTCCATAACATTCAAATAGTTCACTTAATTATAAGCTGATTATTGTATTTAGGGCTGTATATTTTGATGTAAGCAACATATACATTATTGTTCAATTTTCTTCATTATTATTTTATAAAACTATTATAAAAATGACGCTTTATCCTTTTGACCCGCTCTCTAGTTCCCATTGTTGAGTTGTTTGAGTTTTTGCTAAAGTCGAGTCACATTATATTTTTAAAGATTGCCCATCCCCAACATGTTTTCTCGTTAGTTAAAAGATAGTTATTATTTTTGGATTTGACTAGAAACTATATTTCAATTAGGTTTTGAATTAGACATTTTTAAGTTAACATATAAATTAGGTAGGTTGTGAATTAATGGCTGATATTATTGTTATTTAAGATACCTGTTTACCCATATATTCATAACAATGTATGAGTTTCATATCGTCATTGATCCACTTATAAGTGATGAATTCCATAAAACTGGATAAGTTGTTATCCACACTGTGGATATTAGTATATTTAGTATTGATGTACGGAGTATTTGAATTTGGTCACAAATTGCATGTTTTAGAGTTATCCAATAGCAATTTTTTTTATTTACGGTAGTATAGAGTACTGAAGAGGATGTCAATGAATTTCAGATGAAAGTGAGGCTGTTATATTTGATATTATAACAGCCTCACTTTCATCGGAAATTCAAGTAGACAACTTAAATCTCTCTTATCTAAGCACAACATTAACATTGCTTGTCGTACCGGTAATAATTTAGGAAATCATATAAAAAATAATAAATCCATAGTTCATGAAGATAATAAATCAGGAGTTTATAAAATTAATTGTGGTGATTGTGATAAGTTTTACATTGGTAGAACTTTCAGAAGTTTTCAAACTAGAATTTCAGAACAAAAACATAGCTTTGTTAATCAAAAGTCGGATTCACATTATGCAAACCGTTTAATCCAAGAAAATCGCACATTCAATTTCGATTTTAAAATATTGAATGCTGAAAGTAAGGGAGTTATATTTAATTTTTTAGAATCATTACAGATAAATAAATACAAGCATTCCGGTCTCCTATTGAATAGCCAAATCAATCATACTTCAAGCCCCCTTCTCAATCTTTTCAAAATTACCGAACTACCTGACTAGCAGTTCAGAATTGGTTTTTCTTATTCTAATAATTACTTGTAACCATCTTTCTATTTACCCCTTCTACACAATAGTCATATCTTTATTTCTTGTTTTCGATATAACAAAGAAACATAGTTAGTTTGCCATTAGCATCTGAAGAAGGTGAAGTTCCACCGAAACGTGCGTCATGCGTTATTTCTTTTAATAAATGTGTAAATTGTTATTATTAACCATTGTTTTAATATGTTCATTAATTCACATCAAGTTTCGGCTCAATCAATCCAAAATTTGATTCTATCTAAGTATATCTATAATATGTCAATTTATTTTATGTCTTAATTTTTCACCCAATACTTTCAGACTTTAGACGCTTTTCCATGGGAAATGATTTCTACTTTGACTGGTCATCCCTCAACTAGAATGCCTTCTCTACAACTTTTATATGCTATTTTTAAAGCGCATCAAGAATCAATCGTAGATGGCTATAAGGTAATCACCAACCATAAAAACGGAAAGTTTATTCTGAACCCTGGTTTGGATTTGGAATTGATGGAAAGAAGACTGAAAAATTTTCTTGATTATTGGTTGCCTGACTGGACAGGCATAGCTGGTCGAGCACCCACAGCTGAAGAGTTCATGAATTTGCTCACTACTTCCGAAATTTTCTCGTAAGTAAATTCTGATACTAAGTGTACTGTGTTTCAATCTCATCTTTGCTTCGCTTTGTCAATAAAATTTTCGGACAACAAAGCATATTTGATTTGATTTGATGAGTGTAGTGTTAGCATTTTTGTGAATCAATTGCAACGCATGGTTGTGCAAATAGGTTTAGATTTGCATCGCTAGTGTGGTTTTGTCGCAATTGGTAGTGATGCTTTCTAACAAAAATTATTGGATTGTAATTTTTTTTTTAATATTGATATAAAGACTTTTACTATTATGTGATTTTTTGACTATTGTCAAAAAGAAAACGACGAGTTTAATTTTTACATTAACAATTATAAAGAAAGTGGTTAGTCTTAACCCTTTCCGGCCCAAATTATTTTTTTGTGGAAAAAGTATTATGTATGGTTTGATGATGGTTTATTAGAGATACTCGAAGAAAATGAAACAAATTTCAAGATAAAAAACACAAGGATTATCCTGCAGGATGTGGTCACTCCACATAACCAGTAGAAACATATAACCAAACAATATGACCTATTTTGCGTAATATAACATGAAACAGTTTTTGTCATGTTTCAAACACAATTTTACTTTGCACACTGAACATTTCTTACAAATCATAGAACTCATCTGCATGAAGATTTTCTAAATATTCAGTTATTGGGTTCCCAACCCTCCCGGATTGCCCGGATGACTCCGGTAATAATGGTCAACCTCCCGACTTCCCAGGGTGACTAATTTCCCCAGTTTTTTTAAAATTATAGGCAACAGCGCTCTATTAATCAAATTTCGATTTTTAATGATTATGATTTTGTGGTAAAAAACTGTCAAATATTAGAAGCAGAGTATATATAAATTAAAAATAAATAAATGATTGCCATTTTCTTCTACCCCCTCTCTACTAAACTCCTTAAAAAAATCTCCCGGGTTGGTCCTTTCGATAAATGGCAACACTATTCAGTAGGTAGGTACTCCAAACTTGCTTCCTCTGAACTAAAATAAGATAACACGATTACGTAAGTGCCCAGTGGTCACTTCAGGAGACCCCAACAAAATTAGTAATTTCGAAAGAAAGGAAACATTTACGTTCAATATATTCACCACATCATGGTGAGGAGAACTGCTTGGGGAGCAAACCTCAGGTTGGCTAAAGTTGGACTCAAAGGTGCTGCATACGGTACAAGGGACTCAACCCTTACCGGAAGTGCACACCTTGCTGACCTCCCAACTGACGAAATTACCAGGAAATTTAGTTTCAAGAAATTATTTCGAACGGAACTAAATACCAAGAAGGAATGGAGCATAGAATCCATTCGAGCACTGGAGAAGAATACCATAATATGGTATACGGACGGGTCTAAAACTCCCGAAGGAACTGGAGCAGGAGTCGCTGGACCTCGTACCAAATACTCAGAACCCATGGGCCGGTTCCCTAGTATTTTTCAAGCGGAAATTCACGCCATAGAAAGGTGCATTCAGTTCAACCTCGATAGGAAATACCGGAACAAGGAAATTGCGATCCTCTCCGATAGCCAAGCAGCCATCAAAACGTTGAGCTCTTATAACATCAACTCAAAGATGGTTTGTGAATGCCTAGACAAAGTAAACGATCCTGGCAGGAACAACAAAGTGATCCTCCTCTGGGTGCCGGGGCACGTCGGAGTGAAGGGTAATGAACAAGCAGACACCCTGGCACGAAAGGGTGCGTCAACGCCACTAATCGGACCAGAGCCTTTCTGCGGACTTGGAAAATCTTACTTCCAAGAAGAACTCAATAAAGCTGAAGAAGCAATGAGAGCAACATACTGGCAAAGACTTCCAGGACTGAGGCAGGCCAAAGATCTCCTCGGAAAGTTCAACCGAGCAAGATCGAGGACACTGATTAACCTCAGCTAAACTAGTCTAAAGACAATCACAGGATTTCTTACGGGGCATTGCAGACTCAAAGAACACCTAAGGAAGCTAGGTTTAGAGGGGGACAGCACCTGCAGATTCTGCAAGGAACGTCCTGAAACACCCCACCATATACTGATGGAGTGCTATGCTGTGCACCATGAAAGACTGAACACACTGGGATCATACCAGCTGACTGTAGAAGAAATACCACGAATAGACCCCCTTAAAATCCTCAAATTCCTGAAGGTATTGAGGCTTGAGGGGCTGCTGTAAAACGAGAACACATCGAGAAGCAGAAGAAGATGGGGCACAATAGATCTAATAAGGTCGCAGCGCATCGGTCACCATCCAAACCTACCAATACCAATATATTCATGAAAATGCATAAGTAAGATATGAGTAAATAACTTTGGAGCCATTTTTCCACCATTCATAAATAAAAATAACAAATTCACGCAGTTTCAGCAGATCCTCTAAGTAGTGTCCAACTATAGTAAACAAATGCACGTTATACGCGCTTCCACTTATTTCGGTTTGTCTTCGATGAACACGTCAAATTTTGCTATGTTAGACAACCCACAAAACACACTGTTATACTGAAATAGCCAACGAGCAGTTTTACTCCTGACTAACAAACTGTGGTGTCTTCCTAGCTAAGCAGTTGCCCTGAAAGGGTTAAAGTTTCTCTTCCCAACAGAAAACTTTTTTAAAATGGAATGGACACCTTATGCTAGCACTTATTTGAAAACTTTTCTCAAATTTAATATAAAAAAATTTTATGTAACAAAAATTCAGCATATCTCAAATTCAAAGTAAATCACACCAAATAAAAGACATGGAAAATTTTTAACGGAATATGCTTCAAATCTGATATTCCAGTTTCTTTATAACTTTATCTTCATTATTTTTTTTGAATCGAAGTAATCTTCACTTGATAGTAATTTATATTAAGAAATAAGATCACATTTATCAAAACTTAATTTCCACTATATTCACATTAAATGACAATTATTGTTCCAACAACACAGTCTTCATCATTTTTTTACAAATTAATTCTCAAAATATATCACAGTGATTATATATTACTTGAAATGTTCTACTAATAAGAATTAATAACAGGGGGTTGTATTTATGATTCCCAGAATGGTATAACAAATATTTACTCATTTGTAGCGGTTAACTATTTTGAACTTTCAAATACCAGGTTTAATAAAGGTGAATTACTAAGTATTGTTACTTAGGAATCAACCTCGATAGGAAATACCGGAACAAGGAAATTGCGATCCTCTCCGATAGCCAAGCAGTCATCAAAGCGTAGAGCTCTTATAACATCAACTCAAAGATGGTTTGTGAATGCCTAGACAAACTAAACGATCTGGGCAGGAACAACAAAGTGATCCTCCTCTGGGTGACGGGGCACGTCGGAGTGAAGGGTAATGAACAAGCAGACACCCTGACACGAAAGGGTGCGTCAACGCCACTATTCGGGCCAGAACCTTTCTGCGGACTTGGAAAATCTTACTTCCAAGAAGAACTCAATAAAGCTGAAGAAGCAATGAGAGCAACATACTGGCAAAGACTTCCAGGACTGAGGCAGGACAAAGATCTCCTCGGAAAGTTCAACCGAGCAAGATCGAAGACACTGATTAACCTCAGCAAAACTAGTGTAAAGACAATCACAGGATTTCTTACGGGGCATTGCAGACTCAAAGAACACCTAAGGAAGCTAGGTTTAGAGGGGGACAGCACCTGCAGATTCTGCAAGGAACGTCCAGAAACACCCCACCATATACTGATGGAGTGCTATGCTGTGCACCATGAAAGACTGAACACACTGGGATCATACCAGCTGACTGTAGAAGAAATACCACGAATAGACCCCCTTAAAATCCTCAAATTCCTGAAGGTATTGAGGCTTGAGGGGCTGCTGTAAAACGAGAACACATCGAGAAGCAGAAGAAGATGGTGCACAATAGATCTAATAAGGTCGCAGTGCATCGGTCACCATCCACACCTACCAATACCAATACCAATAGGAATCATAAATACAACCCCCTGTTATTAATTTCCATTAGTAGAACATTTCAGATAATATATAAGCCCTGCGATATATTTTGAGAATTTTTTTGTAACTAAATCTGATGAAGACACTGTGTTGTCGAAAAAATTGCCATTTAATGTGAATATAAGGAAAATTAAGTTTTAATAAACGTGTTACTATTTCTTTAATATTTTTTTTTATTTAAACTTTTTAGTTATAGTGGCCATGGTTCAGGAACTCAGTACTGTGCTTCTGGGAAAATTCAAAAGAAAAAAATTAATGCTGTTGTTTTTCTCTTCGGGTGTGGTAGTACTCAGCTTGTAGAAATTGGTCCGCAAGTGGAAATGTATGGAACAAGTCAATTGTATTTATTAGCTGCATGGTAAGGCTGATTTTATTTTTTATTATTTGCTATCTCATCAGTTATAATAATGATACTTCATTTGTTCTATTAAAGATACTGTTGTTGAACATATCATGAATATTCACAGTATATAATACAGAAGACAAATGAATTATCATAAAAATGTAAGATAAAATACAAACTGTAATATGTTGGATAGAAATAAGACTAGCATAAACAAGTAAACATAAATGCTTGTATGTAAATTAATTGCTATTACATTTTAGATTAATTTTACCCCATAATTGCATTCCTCCTGTCTTATATTATTTTATTTTTATTATTTTTTTATTTTATTTATTTTATTATTATTAGCAACATCAGTAATTACAAACTGGACCTTAAGTACTAATTACAACAGCTGATATCCAAAACTCACTGATATATGGGTGTATCAGAACAACAGTGGTCCAAGTCCATTTTACAAACTTCTGATTAATTAAGATATTTTCGTTTGTGTTTATAGGTAAATTCTTGTTATTTATTTCAAATTGGATTCATTAGATTCTTTTTGGTGATATATTAAATTTTATTTCTCTTATACTTCATGGATGATAAATACAAAAACACCTAACTAATCAATCAATTAAGAAAATAAAATAGACTTAAATCAGTGTTGCACTGAACTAATTCATATTAAGGTGCATTGTTTAATCCAAGTCACGAGAATAAAACTGAATTTAGCTAAAAGATTTTATGTTATTTATTTTACTTGCTCTGGAAACATTCTTTTACAATTTTACAGAAAATAAATTTGAATTGTAGAGTCACAAATTCAAATTTGTGTGTATTAGGATTGCACAGATGTTTTTAGACTGAAACAAGTGAGTAAAATAAAATTTATATCAAAAAACAATTTCAACATGAATATTAAAAAAACTAGCTAATCTATTTGTCGAATTGGTATTTGTTGTTGAACTCTTCATCACTCAACAACTGATTACCTACTCTAATCCTGACCATCTTGGAAGATAGTTCTTGTATTAATTTTAACAGGAAGATTTTTATAAAATTGATGAGAAATAGGTGGTATAAAAGGTAGAAGCTATTATTTTTCGTTCTTTTTTACTAAAGTTATGGCTCGTCGTTGCGTACAGAGGCTCACGATTTACCGCTGCTAAAGATGTGAAGTTCTTTACAACGCACTTTTTCATTAAGAAAATCTCTAAAAGTCCATAACATTTGAGACAATCTCTCTAAATAATGAAGAAAATGCTTGTCCACGTTTGAATTTGATGACTTGAATCTTCAGTTAATTAACTGAATTTTTAGTCACATAGTCACATCCACTAATTGAAGCAATACGTGTCCTGACAGCAAAAATAGGACTTGAATCACCTTTGCTCTGAACATTTTCAATTCACAGCAATACCAATCTAGTGGCATTTTAAAGGCAAATATTGAGGAGTGGACTTGGATCTTTGTTGCTCTGAAAAGGAACCGTATTGGGCGTACTGAATCGAGAATAAAACAGAAAATCAAAATTTTGGACTTGAACCACTGTTGTTCTGATGCACCCATATACTAATCACTTCAGTGCACAATGGTATTTTAAATACTGTGTGTGCACTCATTTGCATTAACAAGCACTTCTAAAGAGGTGTTTAACAATTAATAACCACTTACAATCAAATTATCCAAAAATAGTAACAAAAAACACACCAAACTCTAATATTCAGAAACCAATCGAAATAATACCAACAACAACAAATTTTAATCATGATTACATCCAAGTATCACAAGTATAAGAAATATTCAGACAAAACCTATATTGTTAATTACCCAGTCCACTATTTCCCTCTTTACCCTATTGTATTTCTTATTTCTTAACTCAAAAGGTAAACTATTATATATTTTGGGACCTATGCTATATATATGACTCTGACGTAAAGAGTGTTTGGGATTGGGCAATACAACGTTATTATTTGCTGCAATTCTTGTATTAATACCATGACTCAAATCCTCTCTGGAGTACTTTTTTGTTAACATAAATCTAATAACTGATTTTATAAATAATTGATGAGGACTTAAAAGTTTACTATCTTTATACACTAAATCAGTAGGATATCTTTTTTTCTTAAACAGCATCATTTTAATAACCCATTTTTGAGCAATTGTAAGTTTAGACATGTTAGTTGATCGTGTGCTTCCCCAAACTGATATTCCATAATTAATTATTGACTCCATGAGTGCATAATAAACTGTTTTTAAAGAAGAAAATGGTAAAACCTGTCTTAGTTGATAAAATTTAAAAATCAATTTTCTTACTTTTCCTGTCACATACTGAACATGCTCTTTCCAAGTAAAAAGTTCATCAATTATTACCCCTAAGTACCGTATAGAAGATTTTTTTCCAATCCAGCTATCACAATTACATAAATCTCCTCGATCACATTGGGAGTTGTGCATTTTTATTCTATTAAAGCCTGGTAATGTCCATGTCTATTATCAACGTCAATATTCTCGATGAAAATGACAATGAAGTCAGTGATTACTTAACAATCATGGCGGAATATGGCTACAGATCTCTTATAAATGCACCGGCACGACTTGAGGCTTGTCTTGATCATATCTTCATTAGAACTTGTGGATGGGGTGTTGAGTACTCGATCCCAATAGTAACTCTTACAGACATAACAGATCACTAAACCACCATTGTCCAGATGGTAATTGATGAAAATACTAGAACAAAGCAAAACGAGAAAAAAACCATAAGAAAATTTAATGAAAAAAAATTTATTGAAAATATCAAATACACAAATTGGCAAAACATCATCTCAGATGACAACTTGGATTGTGTGGTTCAGAGATTTGTGTCACATTTACAATACGAAGCTGAGCAATGCACGAGTTACATACCAATCAGAGGAAACCAGAAAAGAAGAAAGAATTGGATATCTACATCTTTGATCAAATCAGTGAATAAAAAAAATAGTATATACTTACAGCTGAAAGGTGACCCAAATAATCCACGTCTCAGAGCTGAATATAGAAATTACCGAAATACGCTTGCTAAAAAGATACAAAAAACAAAAAATGAATACTATAAAACACAAATTAATAAAAACAAGAATAATGCTGGCAACCTGTGGAAAAACATTAATGAAATATGTTGTGAAGATCAGAGACTTGACATTAATTCTATAAAAAACGAAAGTGGCGACTTGGTATATGACATTAATGAAATTGTGGACATTTTTAATACCACCTACGTCAAAACGGGTATAAATCTTGCAAAAAAAATTGAAAGAACATCAAACTATAAATTCACGGAATATATAAACGATAAATCCATATTTCTGAATCCCACAGACCCGGTAGAAGTTTTAAGTGTTATAAAGGAACTCAGAAATCGTAAAGCACCAGGAATGGATAACCTGAAGGGTGAAACGCTGAAATTAGTGGCTGAGTATATCGCTGAACCGATATCACACATTTTTAATCGGATTGTGGAGACTGGATGCTTTCCGTCATGCTTAAAGTTGTCGATAGTGACTCCAATCTACAAAAATGTAAATCTTGATTAGGTGGCTAATTATAGGCCAGTTTCATTAGTAACAAATCTTTGCAAAATCTTAGAAAAGTTGATCAAATCCAGACTTAATTCCTTCATTACAAAACATAGGATATTATCCGAATCACAATTTGGATTTCAGGAAGGAAGAAAATGTACCCAGAATGCACTATTGCAATTGACTGATCAGATGTACAAAGCACTCGATGAAAGCAAACCGGCAATAGGAGTTTTCGTTGATCTGTCAAAGGCATTTGACACAGTTAATCACTCCATTTTACTGACCACTCTGGAGAACATTGGAATAAGAGGAAATGCATTTTTATTGTTACAATCATATCTAACAAAAAGGAAACAAATTGTGAAAATTCAAAATGTTAGGAGTACTGAGAGAGAAATGGAATGTGGAGTGCCGCAGGGAACAGTTCTGGGTCCGATACTCTATTGTATATATGTGAACCAGTTGTTTTCTGTAAGATCAACCGGTAGAATAACTAGTTTCGCAGTTGACACTGCCATATTCTATTCTGGGGAAACATGGCTTGAGGTCAAGGAACGGGCTGAGCAGGATCTGGAAATGATTAAAGATTGGTTTGATTACAAACAACTTTCTTTGAACTTCAACAAAACCTTTTTCCTGCCTTTATGTAACTATAAATCTTCTTTGCCACACTATCAATTAATATCGATTCAAAATAAATTCAGAATAACCTCAACAACAAATATCAGATACTTAGGAGTTTTAATAGACTCTCATCTGAGATGGGACTTTCATATAAATTATTTGGTGAAGAAACTAAGGAGTATTCTTTATAGGTTCCGTCAACTCAAAGATATACTTGGACTGAAACAAACAAAGATAATTTATTACAGTCTCGTACAAAGCCACTTAATATACTGCATTTTAGGTTTGGGTGGGGCGTCTAAAACTTACCTGCGTCCATTAGAGGTTATACAGAGAAGATTTTTAAAACTAATGTTGCATAAATCTTCTCGCTATAGTAGTGATAGGTTGTATGAAGAATCTGGCATATTCGACCTGAGACAGTTATTTTATAGGATACTTGCACTGAATCAATATAAGCAAAGAGGAACGCTCAGTCGGCCAAGTCATGCGTATATTACACGCCATAAAAATAAGTATATCATACTTTATGCATCCAAGAATGTAGGACAGAGATCTTATAATGTTTTGGGCCCGACTGTGTTCAGAGCATACAATCCTCGAAATCTTCTCTACAATTGAAAAGATCGGTAGGTAAATTGATAAAAAGTGCCTCGGAGAAAAATTGCTGAAATATTCGACCATGGTTGTTGAAAGTTTATGTCCCAAGGAGGTCTCGATGAATTCAGTGTTTATTTTTGTGCTACCATGTTGTTAATTTTGTCCCTGGACCTTTTCGATGTTTTGTGATTGTTTTGTGTACACATTTTATATTTACAATTTTTGCTGTTTACTTTTATATACTTTATATTTCAGGATTAAGTTATATTTGAGTGTTGTTATATTCCTTTGTATGCAGATCTGTTTCAGATCTACTAGTATATGTATGTATATTTTTTTTCACCACGTACAAGCAGCAGTTGTTGCTTCTGTGGTTTTTTTTTAATGTTTATTTGCAGTGTACATACTTTTGTTATACATGTTATCATATTTTGTGTAAATAAACGATGATGATGATTAAAGCCTGGATAGTGAAAATGCTATAAATTTAGTTTTTTCGATATTTAGGGAAAGTAAACTAGAATCTAACCATCTTTTAATTTTTTGTAACAAGAGCTCGGCATTCCCTCTTGCAGACTCCCAGTCATCCCCTTAAACTATTGCAACAGAGTCATCCGCAAAACAAAATATTCCCTCCAATTCATGCATGAGGCTGTTTATGTAGATATTGAACAGCAGAGGTGAAAGCACTGTACCCTGTGGCACACCAAACTCCATCTCCAACTCACTACTCTTTTCACCTGAGATTCTTACGATTTGCTTTCTCCTAAACAAATAGGATTTAACAAGGTCATTGGCAATACCTCGAATGCCCACATATTATTAATCATGTAAGATTTTCTATGAGCATGCAAGCAAAAGTAGTAACTTTTAGATTGTGCATAGTATATATTGCAAGTCTTGTTTGGAATTATCTTGAATCATCTTTGTTAGACTCAAGACTTACATTTTTTCTATTTCAGTCCATGTTTGATTGGTATGTTATGGGTAGTAACCGATATAGAAACCGATAATTTAACCACAAAATTACTAAGTTCTTGGATACCAAATTCAGAACAAATTCCATGGCAGAAAGTAGATACTCGACAATGGGCAGACAGTGGTAAAGGTATGAAACATTTTGTTTTTAGTCCTTGTCTTAATAATATTAGAAAAACACAAAGAAACGATTACAACAATAAATTAAATATTGGGATGATAGGTACGTATTCCTTCCGAGAAAACTTGTACAAATTACATCAGATATTGACTATACGCAGCAGGAGGGAATGATGTAAATCTATTTGTTTATTCAATGAGTTATCAGAAATAACATACCTGTTAATTTATTGGGCTCCCAAACGTATGATTTCAATGTAAAATATGGAAATCGGAATTTTATTAACGATTCACATGTAATAAATGATTGGAATAATTAGAATTATTTTTATTATTTTAAAAACCAAGCTTATGCTCTTTGATTCTTTTCCGAAGTTTCTATATGTTCCAGCAATATACATTTTGTTAGTTTGAATGGTTTCGACAATGTTTCTTCTGTATTTGTGGAATTCTGGACTTCCATTCTTTATAAAAATATATCTGAAACAAAAATAAAAGAAAAGAAAATTTGTTTAGTAAATGGCAAGAAAAGAAAATAGCTGAAAAATTAAATTCAATGAATTAGTAGGATTGAATGGAAGTATCTGAAAAAAAAAAGAAATGAAATGAGATTAGTAAATAATAAGCTGGAAAATGGTGAAAAAATTAAATTATACAATTAATATACACGACGTTTCGGTTAGTTGGGTATCTCTAACCGTTAACGTAATATTTAAGGAGGGCTCCCATACAACAAATGCGATTTTTTTGCCCTTTTTTTGCTAGATATTAATAACAGCAACAGGTAGGCAATATTCACAAAATATTCAGTTGTATTTTTACTTTGATAATAAAATTAAAATAAAATAAATATTTAAGGGGGTCATAGTCAATGGTCCGACTCGCACTTGGTCGGTTTTTACATTCCTATAAAGAAATCTATTAGTCCGGGGAAGTAAGATCAAAAAATCTATCAATGAGAAAAATAAAAAAAGTAGGGGTTATTATTTTTTTTAAGTAAGTACACTGACCCCTCATCGCTTTCCTAAATTTCTGACCAAATCCCGTGAGAGCTCGAAACACAGCTTGCAAGCACATTTTAAAGCACTAAAATTCGATGATTTTTTGCTTATAACTTTTTCTGATGTACTCGCACAAAAAAATCGTAGAGATCAAATTCACAGTAAATTTTATGCCCTACACGATGACGTAAGTCGACTTTTGAAATGAAAATTTTTTCGACTCAAAATTTTCCAAAAAATGAAAATTGTTTCGAAAGGTCGTGTTTTAACCGGCAACCATACTGAAAATAACCATATCGAGATCAAAACATAGGGAAACATAGATGGTGTGCTATAAAAAATTTACGTATTTTCAGATTTGGAAAATTCAAAATGGCGGCCGCAAAAATCGAATATATATATATATTTTTTTCAATCACGCTTCCTCTTGAAAACATTAACGATATCGAAACGCGATTAGTTGCAATCGATAGGGGAAAAGTTGTAGTTTTAGGCATAAAATAAAAAAAAATTTTATAAATTTTTTTACATAACTTTTTTTAAAAATTTATTTAAAAAAAATTTTGTTTGTTGAGTTTTTCCTCATTTTTGCATTGAAAAATAAAGTCAATCATTATACTCATACTTGAAATGTATTTGCCGTTAAAAACCGCGTATTTCAAAAAAAAAATTGTTTAAATACAATAATCAGAAGCCGAGATATAGAAGCTCAAAGTTCGCATCGTACTGTGACCATACTATTAAAAATTAAAAATGCGCCTGTATTAGTGAAGACCCGTTGGGGTGCTTGGCGAAAATGGTCTCCCCGCCACTACGCCGAGCAGCTGCCGCGTTCATATTCGGGCGAACGTGGCAAGACTACTGATTTATTTTTGATGCAGCCAGTGACCCAACGTTCTTTTAAATCTGTATTTAATCACCACACAGGTGAAACAATCTAATGCAACAATAAGAATTTGAAAATTTTTAATAGTATGGTCACAGTACGAAGCGAACTTTGAGCTTCTATATCTCGGCTTCTGATTATTGTATTTAAATAATTTTTTTTTAAATACGCGTTTTTTAACTTCAAATACATTTCAAGTATGAGTAAAATGATTGACTTTATTTTTCAATGCAAAAATGAGGAAAAACTCGACAAACAAAATTGAAAGGATTGAAAGGATTGAAAAGAATTATTCGCCTCCGCGAAAGAATGGTTCATTTAAGAGTACATATTTATATAGTGATATTATATTCAATAGAAATTTAGATTCGAAAATTGGAATTGGTAAAACGCGATATTTCAAAGTAAATATAGTTGAATGAAAAGTTTGAATTCGAAAAGCGACATTTCAAAGCAAATATAGTAAGTTTATGATTCGTTGAAAAGTTTCGATTCGAAACGGGATATTCTTAAGTATAAGTATAATATAGTAAGTATAAGAATAGTAATAATGGAAAATCGTAGTTCTTGTAGTTTGAGAATTCTTCATTGTAATATCAGAAGTATTCAAAAGAATTTGCCTGATATGAAAAAAGAACTTGAAAAATTCAATCCAGATATACTAGTGTTCACGGAAACGTGGAACAGCGTGATAAAAAATATGAATAAACTGAAAGCTGTAATGCCGAATTATGAGCTAGTATCTAATGGAGGAACATTCAATCAAAATGACGGAGTCGTGGTGTTCATACGATCCACATTGAAATTCAAATATAGCATAGAAAAATTAGGATTCTCACGCTCTGAAGTTGTAATAGTTGACGTTTATTCTGAAGGGTCCATGCTTGAAACTAGAATCTTCGCGATTTACATGTCTCCGAAGTTGACTAAATGTGACAATAATCTGCAAAATTTGTACGAACTGATTCAAAGCAATCTTAAGCGGGCTCCACACTCGCCCGCGAATCTTGATGTGAATTCACGCCGCGATCCACGACGTGAATTTCGCGTTGAAGCGTGTCCCTCCACACTCGCAAAGCTTCGCACCATGGTGCACCGTCAATCAAGCGCGACCCTTTGTCGCGGGACAAAAAACCGACACCGATCGGGGAACAGCGCGAACGCGAAGGCGCGAAGCACGAACGCGAACGCGCGAACCCATCTACACTCACGGCTTCGCGGGCTTTCGCGCCGCGAGTGTGGAACGGGCATTAGGGAAAACGTCAGTCACATTGTGATTGGAGATATGAATATAGACATCATGGAAAATCGCACTTCCAAAGCTGAAGAGTACATGAATAAAATGAAATCTTTGGGATTTTCATCATGTATAACGGTTCCAACG
>JARQZK010003651.1:82500-112500 GCA_030704885.1 Cynegetis impunctata
TATATATATATATATATATATATAGCTATAAATTCTATGGACGATGAATCAACTCTGTGGTAGTTCATATTTATATTAAAAAAATTAAATAATAAGAAAATAACTTGTCTAAAAACCACAAAATGAAAATAACTTTTATTCGACTAGTTTCGCCTGTTACAGCATTATCAAGACTGAATACATAATTGCAAAGACATCGCTTGAATATATATAAGTATTTCGGTTCGGTACCTGGGGTGGTAAAATGTAATCGATGGGTCTAAGTTATCAGAGATTTAACAGTGAGTGGTTTAAGTCTAACTGGTCATTAAGAAGAATGTAATTATGGGATTTTTGGATCTTGTTTATTTCCATGGCTTCCAGGAAGTTCATTATCATACCTTTATCACAGTAATGAAGAATTTTTGGATTGAAAGAGGATGAGATGTTATGTTTTTTTGACTCTAGATGTTCCCTAAATGCTGATTGTCCGTTTTTTAGATGTTCTTTTAGCCTGGTTTCAAAACATCTCCCGGTCTGACCTATATATGTTGAATTACATTCTTCACAGTCCATTCTATAAATTCCTGTTCTCTTCATTGGATCGACTTTTGACATTTTGTTATTAAAAATCATTCTATCTAATCTGCTGTGACTCGAAAAAGCAGTATTCAAATTATTATTTTTAAAGAATTGAATGATCTTTGAAGCGGGGATGTGCGTATAAGGGATGCTCACAAACTTTTGTACATTTTTGTTATTGCAGTATGGTCCATATAATTTCAAATTGATAAAATGTTTCTCTTTTTTCGAAATTAAACTATTTATTATTTTTAGTGGAAAATCATTGTTAATACCTATCGCGCGAATCACGTCAATTTCTACCATAAGGTCTTGTTTTGATAAAGGAACCGAAAAAGCCCTGTGAATCATTGAGTTAAGAGCCGCGAGTCGATGGCTAATTGGACTGAAAGAATTATAACTTATGATGGCGTCTGAGAAAGTAGGTTTCCTGAATATTCTATATGAAAATTTATCCTGTTGTTTCGATATTGTTAGGTCGAGAAAATTTAACGAATTATTTTGTTCTGTTTCTACTGTGAACTTGATCTTATCATGTATTGAATTTAGATATGTTAGGTATAATTTAATATGTCGGTCTGTCCCATTGAATCCAACCAAGATATCATCCACATAGCGGTACCAAAAAATAATAATATGTTTTTTAGATAGATCTGATTCTAATATTGTGGTTTCCATGTTGTCCATGAATATGTCTGCTAATAACGGGCTGAGGGGAGAACCCATAGGAAGACCTGAATTCTGTAAATATATTTTGTTTTTGAATCTAAAAAAGTTCTGTCTCAAAACAACATTAAATAATGTTGAGAATTCTGTTTTTGTTGCTGGAAGAGTTTTTTGTTTTTCTAAGATGTTTTCAATTAGAGGTATACACTCTTCCGTAGGTATGTTAGGAAACATGTTGGAGACGTCGAAGGACACTAATTTAAAATTTTTATCAAAATCGATTTTTTCTAATTTTTGTATGAGTTCTAATGAGTTTTTCACACTATATTTTGGAGAGAAATGAGTATGTTCTTTGAAGGCTGTGTTGAGAAATTTTGAAAGTTTACAAGAAGGAGCTTTCGAAAACGAGGCAACTGGTCTAATGGGTAGGCCGTCTTTGTGTACTTTAACAAGACCGAATAATTCGGGAGGTTCAGCACTCATTGGAATAACTTTTTTCTTTAGATAAAAGGAATCCAACAATTCTGACGCTTGTTGTACGTTCGATTTAATTTGAGTTAAAAAGGACGTCGTGGGATCTTTTTGTAAAAGGGAAATATCTAATTTGGATAAGACCTCTTCCATTTTTTCAATGTACTCTTCTTGCTTCAAACATACTAAAGTGTTTCCTTTGTCGGCTTTGGTTAGTACTAGGTTGTTATTTTTGACTTTCTCTTTTATGTTTTTAATGATTTTATATTCACGGTGTTTCCTTTCTCCAGTCGCTTCATTTCTTATGGTATTTGCCAGAATATGTTTACCTGTGTTAGGCTGTGCAATTATTTTTATATTTTGTTGGATTGCAACTTCCAAGTGCACTCCCAAGATTTCCTTCTCATGTTTTTTTGTGAAATTGGGTGAATATTTCGGACCTTTATTCAAAATCTCATTTTCTTCTATATCAAAGTTGGTATTTGAAAGGTTCTTGAACCTTGGATAGAAGTCGTAAATTGGTTGTGTCACATGTGTAATGGTTGGTTTTTGTTGTTTCGCTGACAATATACTTATTTTCTTCTGTTGAGATTGACGTTTAGTGTATATAATTTTACTCACTTTTTCTCTCACTGTATCATCTAAAATATCGAACTCAATGGCTTGAAGATGGCGAAAAAGGTTAGTGTGAACAAGTTTCAGGTAGGATCTGCAGATATGTCGTTTTTTATGTAAGGAATTAATTTCTTCTCTTATCCACTGTTTTTGTACCATCTTCTTCAGTTTTTCGGTTAAACTATTATTGATGTTGAATTTAACTTTCACATAATTAGGCACTAAACTCTAAACACTAAACGTCAATCTCAACAGAAGAAAATAAGTATATTGTCAGCGAAACAACAAAAACCAACCATTACACATGTGACACAACCAATTTACGACTTCTATCCAAGGTTCAAGAACCTTTCAAATACCAACTTTGATATAGAAGAAAATGAGATTTTGAATAAAGGCCCGAAATATTCACCCAATTTCACAAAAAAACATGAGAAGGAAATCTTGGGAGTGCACTTGGAAGTTGCAATCCGACATATTAAATTATACCTAACATATCTAAATTCAATACATGATAAGATCAAGTTCACAGTAGAAACAGAACAAAATAATTCGTTAAATTTTCTCGACCTAACAATATCGAAACAACAGGATAAATTTTCATAAAGAATATTCAGGAAACCTACTTCCTCAGACGCCATCATAAGTTATAATTCTTTCAGTCCAATTAGCCATCGACTCGCGGCTCTTAACTCAATGATTCACAGGGCTTTTTCGGTTCCTTTATCAAAACAAGACCTTATGGTAGAAATTGACGTGATTCGCGCGATAGGTATTAACAATGATTTTCCACTAAAAATAATAAATAGTTTAATTTCGAAAAAAGAGAAACATTTTATCAATTTGAAATTATATGGACCATACTGCAATAACAAAAATGTACAAAAGTTTGTGAGCATCCCTTATACGCACATCCCCGCTTCAGAGATCATTCAATTCTTTAAAAATAATAATTTGAATACTGCTTTTTCGAGTCACAGCAGATTAGATAGAATGATTTTTAATAACAAAATGTCAAAAGTCGATCCAATGAAGAGAACAGGAATTTATAGAATGGACTGTGAAGAATGTAATTCAACATATATAGGTCAGACCGGGAGATGTTTTGAAACCAGGCTAAAAGAACATCTAAAAAACGGACAATCAGCATTTAGGGAACATCTAGAGTCAAAAAAACATAACATCTCATCCTCTTCCAATCCAAAAATTCTTCATTACTGTGATAAAGGTATGATAATGAACTTCCTGGAAGCCATGGAAATAAACAAGATCCAAAAATCCCATAATTACATTCTTCTTAATGACCAGTTAGACTTAAACCACTCCCCACTGTTAAATCTCTGATAACTTGGACCCATCGATTACATTTTACCACCCCCAGGTACCGAACCGAAATACTTATATATTTTCAAGCGATGTCTTTGCAATTATGTATTCAGTCTTGATAATGCTGTAACAGGCGAAACTAGTCGAATAAAAAGTTATTTTCATTTTGTGGTTTTTAGACAAGTTATTTTCTTATTATTTAATTTTTTTAATATATATATAGCTGACCCGGCAAACGTTGTTCTGCCATATAAATTATTTTTATCTATTCATTATCATTATATATATATATATATATATATATATATATATATATACATATATATATATATATTAATCAATTTTGTTTATTTGGGTAGGCAGCATTGCGTCGTTGTTTGCGCATGTCTGTGACGTGAACGCCAATTCTCACTGGACAGACTATAGTTAAAAATATACATATTTTTTCAGTCGTAGTTGACAATGAAGAATCTCCAGATTCTGCAACTGATCAAACAGTAAATGAACCTGATCTGCTCAGAGCCTTATGTTTAGCCAAAAACAGAATGAAATATCATTGCAACAGGGCAGCAGTAGTAGCTAGAGGAATTCCGGTTAAACTAGTGTAACTACACGAACAATTAATGTATGTAAGTTTAGAATTTTTATCTGGATGATAAATCTCAGATTTTTTACAGCTTGTTAGATTAATCTTTTCCATGTAAATTTTATCTTTTTATACTGTGATGTGTGTATCTTTTTATACCGTGATGAATAAACTGTATATTTTTTATTATGTTTTGTTATTGTTTGATACATGATGCAATAAAAAACCAAAAGCAAAGTCAGCTGATATAGCTTGACAGATATTTTATTTTCTCAATTCTGAAAAATATTATTTTGTATTTCGAAAATTCAATCCTTCTTTAAATTGCTACCTCGAAATAAATGCCTAAACATTTAATAATCAAACGACGCAATTTATCTTGATAAAAAAGTTATGATAAAATAATTCAAAGTTTAGTAGATACAAGGGGTCTTGGCTCGTTTCAGGCATATAAAAAAAAATTTAATCCATAGATTTCAATTGGTCTTCTTGCTTTTTTATTCAATTATAATTTTTGAAAAAATTAAGTTCCGCTCGCAAAAATTGTAGAAGTTTAAACAATTTACAAAAAAAGAAAGTTTACAAATACCACAAAAACTAATTGAGATTTTTTAAATCTAGAAAATGATTTCAAAAGGAAAGGAAATTTTGTAAAAAAATTCCCAGAGTGGTGAAAATATGGCCGTAAACGGATACTCTGACTTGCGCAAGTTACGCCCATTTGAGACACTTTTGACAAAAAAATTATTTTAAATCTGAAAATTATGAAATGAGAAAATTCAGGCACTTACTATTAATTAATAATTTTTTGATGCTTGAACATGAACATTGCAAGTAATGATAATTATTAAACTATAAATCTGAAATTTTTTTCCTTGGGGATATTATTGAATGGCTTCAGAATAGAATTTTTATTATTCAGTTTTTTAATAACATATCTAACTAAGTACATAATCTATGTACTTAGTTGCAAAATTGAAAATTTTAATCAATCATAAGAAAAATTCATTTCTCTAATAAACAACGCATTTGTTTATAATAATTTTTTCAACAATAGCAGATAAAAACTTTTTAAAAAAATAATTTCCATGCAGCTTCCGATAATGAAAAACGGTTAATTAAAATTAATAATTTTAAATTGTTAATGAAAAACTGAAACATTGAATTTATCTAATAATCTATCTGTTCTGAAGCCTTTCCAAAATAGCTCCAAGAAAGGAAAAAATCTCAGATTTATTGTACAATAAATTAATAATTAACTACCGAGAGTACCCATTTTCCGGCAGTATTTTCAATCCGCTGAAAAAATGTAAATATTAGTCCTAAAGTTCCGGGAGTCATTACTTTCTGTTAGACAATTTCCTCCTCTTTTAGAATCTTTTTTTAGGTTTTAAATTTCAATTAGTTCTTCAGATTGCAAAATGCGTAGGTACATGGCATGCGTAAGTGCGTATCTCAATTTGTATCTTAGGGACTTTTTAGCAAACATTTGCATAATACTAAATTTTTTCTTACTCCGGTAAGTACTCCATTATGAAACTGATTTGAGGGAATAAAGTATTACTTATCTTCCTAGGGATGTAAGTTAAATACCTACTCTGTGTGTATAACAGATTCAAAATCTTAGTGTCCACAGGACGGACATTTTCAAACAATTGATCCGTCAATTGGATTGCTCAAACAATATTATTTAACATAACATAAAGTGAACAAGGAAAATTCTTTAATAATTTAAAAAATTATCAAACAACTTTCCAAGGGTACGCTGGTTATACGTATTCCGCAACGCAAAATCTGCATTCACAATTGAACGGTGAATTATAGAAATTGTCAAGTCACCCCGACTCAAAATCTGCATACAGCTGTTTCGATCTTATTAGATCTCATCAGTGCAGCTTATTTGAATTAAGTGAACATTTTGTCTACTTTAGAGATACATTTTCACCCTGAGGATTATAATCTGGATCTAAGTCTTCATGATCATCGCCCGATTCATTGTCCTCGAACCCGTCTGCACTATCATGTAAATTGTTCAATAAATAATCTTTAAGTTCATTCTGAGTAAGTATACTTACCTCTTCGTAAAAAAAAATATAAGTAATATTTCTTTTTTTTCATATATCAGATATTTTTGACAAAATATTCAACAATCGTTACAAATATCATACAGCGCATGATATTGCATCACTGCAATAACAAAATTCTACATAAACGCGTTTCTTTATCTAAAAGGGCGTGATATATTTTTTCGGATGCTAGCTGCCGAAGTACCAATTAACTTACCTCTGAATTTAAAGATAATTTTGTTTCTTAAGCTAAAACAGTAATTTCCAACGAAAGTGCATTACTTTACTCTTTGTTTAGAAATCTTAACAGGCATAGCAAGAATATGCAACAGATTAATCACAGATGTTCGGTTTGCACATAACGGCGTAGTATGGTTTTAAAGTACATCACTATGTATTGAACGAATATACTTTATTTACAGTTAGTTTTAAAGCAGCTGAAAGTTGTAGAAATGCAACCCGATTCATTCAAGAATATGAACTCGTGTAACGATATAAATTACTACCTTTGTAGTAAGTTACTAAAGTCTGGTATAAAATATACTCTAGCTTGGCCACATGGCTGAACCGTAAGGTCGTAAAATTTTATAAAGAAAGTTATTTCATTTTCTATGGTTCCAAATGTCATCAGCTGGTATGAGTTTTCTGTGTTATCACCTAATCACCTTGGTTAGTGGTTTAGTTACCTAACGTTGAATTCTCTTTTTAAACCAATTGTTAAAGTCCCAGGTAATAACATTTTATTTTATTTGGAACGATAATTTATAAAAAACTTCTTTAGATATGTTTGCGTTAGCTAGAAGTGTCCCAAAGGCAGCAGCCCAAGTAAGATATAGACACATAATTGCTAGTGCCCCAGTGAACAGGGTGGGACTTCCCCATAAAATGGTTCATATGGCTATCATAATGGGAGCCGTGCTGAGTGTGCCAATGTATGTAGCAGTAAACTTCAAGCATTACAGAGGAGATGAAGAAAAATGAGGAGTTTATAATAATGTAGTCTAAGATTAATAGAAGTAATTACTAAGTATTTGTAATTTTATTTAGGAATTATCCCAAAATTTTCCTGTGCTTGATGTTATTACATTTCCTTTTAGGGTAAAACCTGCACATTTTTGAATTAGTTATCTTTGTCAGGACCTCACACTAAAGTATGGATGTATGATGCTTCAATAATGGTAATATATTATTTATGTACAGTAGTGGTGAGATTCATATTAAGAAAATACTGACATGAAGTAAATTTTTTAATATACAACACATAATGGTTCTTAGATCACGATAAAAATACACTTGATTTTTTACATGTATATATATAAATCAATCCTCTACATTATATTAACAGGTAGGAAGATATCACAATAAGATAATATATAAATTGAAGACGTTGAATAATTATACACTATTTCTTTGTCAGAGTTTTACGTAAAGCTACTTTGTTGAAATTACAAATGGCGCCCAGCAAAGCAGATCTGTCCTCATTCACAGGTATTGGCAGAGATGATGGCTTCTCCAAAGGTTTAGTAGCTTGACCATTTGCCATTAATGGCGGAGGCGGCGGGGGTGGAGGAGGCGAGGGAACTTGGGAGCCTGTAATTAATCATTTAGAAAAAATCCTTAAATACGTGTTATAAAAATACAATTGAAATTTCTGTTTCAAATAGACGAATATTGGAAATATACTTGGTGCTATTAAAAAATAAAATTCCTTGTCAACATATGGTTTACCCGTAATTTTGGTAATTTTTATATTGAACATTCTGTAAAGATTTAAATAGGAATAGATTATTGGGGACTGCAGTTATATAATCACCTACCAGAGTAAAGTAAAGTAATTTATTAATGTTAATATACAATAAAGCATTTACACACGTCAGAAGAAAAAAAGAACATTTTTTTTTTGGCCATTATAGGTGCTTAATAGTTAAAATACATTAATAAAATTTATTCTATTATGATCATTTGTCAATAAAATAAGGTGAGTAGAATTTAATACAGTTAATTAGTTAAATAAAATAATTTCTAACAATTTAGATAGTTAAAAAGGCGGGACAATACAAAGGAAAAAAAAGAAAAACATTACATTACAATTAGGTACCGGACATCTAAAAACACAGATAAGTTAATTTGTTCAAAAGGTTAAAATAGAATAATGACAACTCATAGAAGAAACTTTAAAACAATCTATAAAATTACAATGTCTATTTATACCGTTATTGTAGGAACTCTTGTACACTGTAAAATGCATTATGGGTGACTAGTTTCTTAATTTCATTTTTAAATAAATTTAAAGGCAGATGTCTTACTTCTACTGGAAGTTTATTAAACAACCTAACAGCTATAAACTCCGGGCGACTCTGGCATTTTGTCAGGCGGCAGTGGGAGGGTACAAAGTTATTACACTGTCTGGTATTATAATCATGGATATCTCCATGGGTTAGAAATTTGTTTTCGAACTTTTCAACATACAGTAAGTTTTCTAAAATATATACTGAGGGTAGAGTTGGTATGTTTAATTTAATAAATGCAGGCCTACAGTCATCTCTAAATTTCATGCCTGCCATAATCCTGACTGCCTTTCCTTGCAGACCGAATAATCTTGATGTAGATGAAGTTCCCCCCCATGCCAAGATGCTATATGTCATGATCGAGTGGAATAGGGCATAATAGGCACTCAGCAATGTAGTCTGAGAGACGCAGTCATAGAGGTTCCTAAGTAAAAAACACAGCTTCTAAGTCTTCCCGATACCTTCTCTATATGAATATCCCATTTGAGTGTTGGGTCAAGATAAAGCCCTAAGAATTTAACTTCAGTAGAGTTAGCATATTCCCCAGCATTCCGCAGTGTAAATATCATTTCCTGTGTTTTATCTCTATTAAGCATATTAAGTTTGTTGGCATTAAACCAGTTTTCCGCCTCCGACTGTGCCCCACGTGACTCTCTCTCCATATTTTTTACATCTTCATCTTGGATGGTAAGAAGAGGAAACCAATGCAATAGACCAGGGTCAAATAAGGAATAAAATTAAGGATTTGTTATTGAGTAGACATTTGTACAGCTTAAAAGAATTATTAATGCTTTTCTATGGAAGGTTCATACTGTTGCACCAATATTATTTTATACATTACATAAAGTGAACAAGGAAAATTCTTTAATAATTTTAATAAAAATTATCAAACAACTTTCCAAGGAAGCTGGTTATACGTATTCAGCAACGCAAAATCTGCATTCACAATCGAACGGTGGATTATAGAAATTGTCAAGTCACCCCGACTCAAAATCTGCATACAGCTGTTTCGATCTTATTAGATCTCATCAGTGCAGCTTATTTGACTCGGAGTGAATTAACAATCTTCTAATTGTTCACCAATACAAATCGTGGTCCGTATCACTGGCTGGATAACAATCCAGAGCGCCATCCCACCAAAGATATTGGGAAACAACAATTCATCGCTTAGGCTGAAAATGCAGAAATTCGTCGCTCGAACACGTACCTCCTGAAATGAAGATATCTACTCTACAACAGTGGAGTATATGATTCCAAGGCACACTAACATAGTGATTTAAAACCTTTGGATATACTCACGAGAGCGCGCTCCGAATATTCTAGTCGCTTAATACGCAAAATACAACAATCAAATCATGAAAAACGTACTTGTTGACCATGGTCAATTTCATACATTACATAAAATCACTATGTTAGTGTGCCTTGGAATCATATACTCCACTGTTGTAGAGTAGATATCTTCATTTCAGGAGGTACGTGTTCGAGCGACGAATTTCTGCATTTTCAGTCTAAGCGATGAATTGTTGTTTCCCAATATCTTTGGTGGGATGGCGCTCTGGATTGTTATCCAGCCAGTGACACGGACCACGATTTGTATTGGTGAACAATTAGAAGATTGTTAATTCACTCCGAGTCAAATAAGCTGCACTGATGAGATCTAATAAGATCGAAACAGCTGTATGCAGATTTTGAGTCGGGGTGACTTGACAATTTCTATAATTCACCGTTCGATTGTGAATGCAGATTTTGCGTTGCTGAATACGTATAACCAGCTTCCTTGGAAAGTTGTTTGATAATTTTTATTAAAATTATTAAAGAATTTTCCTTGTTCACTTTATGTAACGTATGAAATTGACCATGGTCGACTAGTATGTTTTTCATGATTTGATTGTAATATTATTTTATTTAACAAAAAAATAGGGATGGCTATATTTCTCATATGTTTCGTTTCCATACGTGGCTTCTCCCAGTAAGATGTATCTCAATAATACATAACACGTGAACAAAATTAAATGAATAATTTGTCAGTTACTCACTTGTTCTCGAAGGCGGTGTTACCGTACCAACTGAGGTGGCAGTGCTACTAGTAACACTGTCCGTCTTCTCCCCGTCTGTCGACTGTTGCCTCAATCTATCCAGCTTTTTCTGTTGCTCTTTCGCCAAAACTTTCTGATCGTGCCTATGTTTGTGTCTCTGTTTCTTTTTCTCCTCCTCGGAACTCATCATTTCTTGCACCTTGACTAGCCGCTTTTGACTTCGTACCATCTTTTGTTCTTCCTTCAATCGTTCCTCGATTTGGCCATGTACGATTTTTAATTTCTCCTTAGTCGATGTTGGTAGTTTGAAGAAGGTCTTCTCCGCTATAGGGGCAGATCCAGTCGAGAAGAAGGGATGGCTCAGCAGCCCTTCTATTGTGGGAAGGCCAGATTTACATGCGTCACATAACAATATCGATTCGAGTACCGACTCTGGAAAGTGAAAATGTCCACTCAATACTACTGTTTTAAGAATAGTTAATAAAAGTTTCCAAGTTTGAATTAACTAATAAAATAATACATCTTGTGCAAATCTGTGGGATCTTGGTTGGACTGAACAATTTGTTGATCTTAACTTTTCAACGTTTCAACGCATTGTTTCATTAATCAGAGATAGAGAAGGCGAAGGGATACCGAGAAATTCATCAAGTATCACGCAGAACAATTATGATGCAGTCAGTGTTGGTTGGTTGTTAGTTCTGCCTATTATCGATGTTGAACAACTTCGGCAACTACTGCAAGGCTCTATCAATGATTTAATCGAATTAGAAAATGATAAATTAAACAAACCAGTCTTACTTTCAAAAAGGTTTAAAAGTACCATTCACTCTCGTAGATAACATTAATCAGTCAATACGTCAAAAATCAATGGACATTGACGCAAATGTTACTTAATGAACGTCAGTCAAAAACTGTCTGGATTATCAAAAACTGCTTACTCAAGGTCGGGGGGCAGTCAGGAAAACTTTCCACCATGCTTTCGTGTAAAGGCGCTCCGAAAGTCATTTCGTATAAAGTGTGTCCAAAACAGTAAACATCTATAGCTTCCAAACTGCAAATCTTACGATGCTGCATGAAATATGGCCTGTAAAAAGATGGCACTCCCAGCACACCATTCTCAACGTCCAATAATCTGACTTTATTGTTTGCTATAATAATATTTCCTGTATGCAAGTGACCTGAAATTAAATATATTATGATGATAAACTATGTTCACCGTAAGTACAGAGACAGTTTTTTCTGTATAAATATTGACTTTCTTACTTTCCATGCAAAACTTAATTTCAACATTAATCTCATAGATGGATAACTAGAGTTCGATATAAACTCACCTATTTTGAATGTGACGCCCTATATATGTATTTTGAATAAGACATTCTATATTTCATTGCCTTTGCAAATATGACATGCAATTTCAAGTTGATCTATGAAAATATCCCATATTTTCAAAGACACTGTCATTGAGTTTTTAAGAGTTGTATGTGTTATAAATTTTTCTAATCATTTGTTTCCGGATCTTCACAGTATGTATTAATTTCTTATTATGTGAATAAACTACTGCAGCCAACAATTTGAAATGACAACTGAAATTTTTCTCAATATTAACACTAAATGAAAGCAGATAATTTGAGAAATTTCAGTATACTCACAAATGTTATGAACGAAAATACAAAAAAAAAGTTACCGTAGCGTTTATTACTAGAGATAAATGAAAATTTTGTATTTATTCGTCGGATTTCTCATAGAACACCTGATAACCTAAGCATATTGTTACAGGTTGACATTAAATTTCATATAGACCTGTCCATTCGAAATTTGTTTTGACAAGACTATTGATTGATAAAAATGATTGAAGTATATGTTTGCAAAATACAATTCTAGGTTTTAAGATTATCTCATCCACATTAAACAACTCTATGTGTTACGTTCTGCTGTAAATTTTAATGTCTCAAGGAGTTGACCTCAAAGAGTATGAAATTCACACCTTAAGAGTTTTGCGAAACGAGTAGTATAAATGAGTTATTATGGATCTAACTGTTGAAGCCAAATATACTTTAAAATAATCTGTATAGCGCTGCACTAACCATATGGAATTCCCTTATCATGTAAAAACTTCAAAGCTTCTAAAATTTGTCTACCATACAAAGCAATTTGGTTAATTTCTAGCGGTTTATGACCCTTTGGATTTCCATATTTTTTCAAGAAAGACTGCTTTGGTTTCGAATTGCACAGTAGGTCTCTCAGAGAACCATCCTTCTGGAACAATCTTACTACTAAGCCACCTACGTCAGTGCAAAGGGACATCTCTATGGGATGAATATGTGGGTGCTGAAATGATAAGCGTCACAATTATGTCAACTGAATTATAACAATACTTGGCTTGTTCGGCAGATATTTGTTATTTAAAACAAATATATACATCACAATCTGTGTATGGCGAATTTTTATGAACAATCGTAAACAGAAGCAACAAAAAACCATCAACAAATAAAAGATATAAAATTGAAAACTAATAATTACGTCAGTATTCTGGAATAGAGAAAAACATATAATTCAAAATATATATTAATAATTAAAGTTTTTATATATTTCTATAATAGGGTATTATCAATATGGAGAAATCAAACAGCGACTGAAAATAGCAAAATATTCTTATGTTTTGTCTAATAGTTATTCATTGAAAATGCGAAATCTTGATATACATAAAGATAAACAATCAAATCTATTAACTGATAAAAAACTATTATACATACCAAAATGCTGAAATTATAATTATGCTAACATAAAATTATCTAAAATATGCAATATTATTTTCATTTTCCCAGCTCTTTTGAACACTGATATTGATGTTTCAATTCAAATTTGAATCCTCCTTCACAAAATCATAAGAAAATTCTTGCTTCAGTTATAACATACAAATTGTGTAAAACTCCTTTATAACATATAAAATAATTGATTTAGAGTTCTAGCACAACAGAAAGCGAAACATTTTTGAACAAAGGAATGAACTTCACTGATATTTACAAAAATTGGTTTGAGTGATACCATTACTCTTAGGCTGATAGTTTTAAGGACTTAATAATAGTGAATAATGAAAATAGGTGAATTAATCACACTCTATTGGTTTTACATAATAATACTAACCTGAATTTGAGCTAGACTCTTGAAGAAATTATGCATATCCTTATCTTCTAAATACTTATCAGGTCCAAAATCTGTCCAACTTCCCAAAAATTCCGTGTTTGGTGCTGTTTTGGACTTCACGTGATAATAATGTTTTCTGATTCTCCAACCTATTTCTGTGAGAGGACCCACTACTTCCCATCCTACTTCTCCTCTAAGAGCTAAGGATACATGTTGCAGCGCAACCTCTGAAAATAGACTTACTTTCCTTAGTTCCTTCAAAACATATAAATATTGAATAACATTTCAACTAAACAAAAATTGTTACAATGTCATTGATCTCTAATTTACCATTGATGTTTTTTTTTTTCATAACATATATAGAGAAAGAATCGATAAATTGTTTTTGAATATTTCTTCTAGCATTTTTGATCTTTATGTATATCCCTCTCCCATAAAAAAAAACAACAAATGAAGGACAAATCCAACATTCAAATTCTTAGAATTATTATTTTTCTCAGAGTTGAGGACATAGTTCAATCTCTGAAGGTAGATTTATGTTGATCTCATGATAATTTTAATGAAATTCCTGCTTGTGGCCTTAAAATGTTTCTTGGAGAGTATTTTGTCATTTGTTCAACAGAACTTTAAGAAACATTGATTTAAATATTTCGCAGAAATATACATTTTGTTAGTCTCAGGCTATCAAACCAGAATCCTTTTTAATGAATAAAACACACTCTACATGCATTTTTCTTGTAAGTTTTTTGTAGTTTATCTCATTTACTACAATGAGGCTATAATACAAATTTTTTTGTTCTCAACTATCTACAAATATAATTTCACTACCTTTTCTACATGTGATCAGATACTTTTGTTCTATTTGAATTTATTTTTGTAGCATGTTTCACTCACTGATGGTTTGATCAATTTTTGAAAAAACAAAATGATCACTATTATTTTGTCATACCTATATGACATACCTAAATATATAGATATATATATAGATATATATATATATATATATATATATATATATATATATATATATATATATATATATATATATATATATATATATATATATATATAAACATGGTAAAATTCACAGGGCAAAAGGGTTCATATATCATTCAAATCAGACAGATCCTTGAAGATGGAATGTTTTAGAAATAATTTATAAAAACTGAAGCCTGGAAAATATTTCTCCAATAAACAATACAATTTTATTGTGAAAATTAACACTAAACCAAATAATAAATCTAATATGAATAGCAACAAATACATATTCGTTTACTTCAACTATATTCTACTGCACATGTAGAGACCTTCAAAATATCCTTTTCTTCAAGCTGAAATCTTCTAAATACTAAGTCTTTTATACGTTTTCATATAGCTATGATCTACTGAGTTCAAAAGCTGATAAACCAATAGACCAGGCAAGATCAAAACTCCCTGCATATATTTTCAATTAAATTATAAGTTCTGTTATAAAAGGAACATATTTGTCAACAGCATAAGAATCAATAATTATAGACATTCAGTTTACTCTGCTATGTTGACATTAACTTCAACAGAACATATCAGAAAGTTTTTTGCTGCAAGTACTTAAAACTGACAATTTTTTCTTAATTATCAAAAGTAATTTTTTGAATAGCTTACCACTGAAAGGTTGGCAATAATTTGCTGGATCTATGAAAGATCTAGCTGGAAGTGAAGACACTAATATCGGATTCATAAGGACTAAGTTTAAATATTTCTACAAAAAAAGTATAATTATATCTATTTTGTCATTTGGTGAGAAATGGTATATTAACCTGTAAACCTCTCAGTCTTTCATTAATGAAATCAGGATCTAAGTTGCCAATAATTTTCTTTGGAGGAAAAGACAATGGTAAACCTGAAGACTTTAAATAGTTATGAAGTTTATAGAAATCATTGTAACGTTTGGATATTCTCCAAGTTTCATTTGAAAATGGTCCCCTTTGTACTTTTATTATGAATTCCTGAAAAACAATGCAAAGATGATAAAAATCAATTGCACCATTCAATGTATTTCCTCACTGTGTGCCCATTGACGTTTTTCCAGTTCTCGATAATGCAGGTTATAGGCTCTGTGTCGTCTAATAAAATTTTATTGGTAGTTTCTTTCTCGAAAATAGCCATTGAAATGCAAACATTTGCTTGAAACTATGTATTAAATCCATCAGACAAATAAACATTACGCTGCCTCCAATTATAAATGCATGAATACAATAATTTTCAGTCACATACACACGGAACACATCTTTGAATTCAGATGAATTTCATAATAATAGAATCAATTAAATGATTATGACGGGATTAAGCTATGGGAATTCCACATCTTCCTCCCTAGTTTGTTTCCTTAATTTGACAACAGAATGCAGTGTCAGTGAGCATTACGGAATAACTGTCAAAGATTGTCAAACTGCTGTCATCGTTGCATCGTTCTTAATTCAGAGTATTTACTACTGTTCTCTGCTACTTCCCACATTATTCTCTTTCGCGGTTCGTTTAAACCAGCTGCAGGGGCGGCTAGTCAAAGGAGGCTAAGGAGGCTAAGCCTCCTCAATAATATTCCGTGTATCACTAATATATTATATTGAATAGTCAGCATTCAGCATATTCATATTAATCAAAATCATATTATTTTATGCACCTACCTTCCTTTCAACCTACATTATATATAGGCTCTTGCACCGTATATTAATAAACTAAGTTTAATGATAAACCGAGTTTAATTTGACATTTGACAAGCCAAAATGTCAAATTAAACTTGGTTTATCATTAAACTTAGTTTAATAATATACGGTGCAAGAGCCTAATAATGGTATTTACATTTACTGCATTTCATTCATTTCAAGATTTGTGGCAACGCTGCGGAGGCTTAGAAAGGTATATTCTCAACGTTCATTATGCCTGCCACAGAAAAGCAAACAACGGTGCAAATACTCCGAATGAATACTCCATTGCAATAGAAAAGCAAAACACATGTAAATGGCAACACCGATAGAGACCCAGACTCATACAATGTCGACCAATCACAACTATAGAATTTCGCGTGAAATCGAGTGAATTCGTTGGAAAGCATTAATTGAATCGTAGTGTGATCGTAGTTACTAATGGCCGTAACAGCAGCGTGTTTACTTATATTGCTCGCGTATTGTTTTAAAATGAGTTTGGTTACTGAAGTTAATTTCAAAAATTTCAATGGTGACTTAGTGGAATATTTATTATCCCATAACTTTAGTGCACTAAGTTATGAGGATAAAGTTTTGATAAAAACATTGCGACCAAAACGAAAGAAATTCAGTTACGCAGATATGGAGCTTCACTACCTATATGCAAATATTTTATGAAATTTTGGATACTATTAGGGGTCAAATAGAAATAAGGTTCTCTGATTTTAAAGAACTGCATTTCTTCGACTTAATCAATAAAAATTTGTTAACCGGATTTTCGGCTAATTTTCCAGATAACCTTTTGGAAAATTTATGTCAAAAATACACTTTTTTGATAAGGTGACCATAAAAAGTGAACTGTGTGTAATGACAATGAAATTTTGGGGCAATATGAAAATCATTTGAGGACTATTGAATACCTTTTTGATAATCATTTGAATCAAGATTTACCCCAAGTTTATAAACTCTTATGTCTAATTGTTTCTATCCCGGTGACATCGGCTTCCGTAGAGCGCTCGTTTTCCACTCTTAAAAGAATTAAAACTTATTTACGAAATTCAATGAGCCAGGATCGTTTGAAAAATATTAGTTTGTTGTCTATTGAAAAGGAATTGGTAAAACTTGGCGAAAGACAAAAAATTTTATGAGGATATTATATATAATTTTGCTAACGTTAAAGATCGCAGAATCCCGCTAATCTTCAAATATATAATAACTTTTTAGTTGCTCTCACCAGCTGTTAACAAATTCGTTGAGTAGGTAGGTAGGTACCTATTTTGTGAAAGAAAAAAAAATTTGATGAATAGATGAATTGATTAATTGGCTGAGAAGAGTTTTTGTGAATATTGTAAATAGGAGTTGTATAATTAATAATAATTAATAGCTTAGGGTGCTTGTTTTACTTTGATTTCTTTAAATTATAAGGCTGTTGACCTTCAAATCCTAAAAATTTTCGCCTATGGTGTATTTTTTAACACCTCTTGTAGCCTCCTCAAACCAAAACCTCACGAGCCGCCACTGACCAGCTGATGTTCAAATATTAATTGTCGGTCGTTATAATTGAATATTTAAAAAAAATTTTGTATTGAAAACAATGTATTTCAAAGCAAATGAGTTTTTTTTAGTGATAAGTGGCTATAATTTCTTCAAATGTTGATCAATAATTAAAATACATTATTCCGTTGTTGTTCTCCTAGAATTAAATTTTAGCATCATAAACATTCAGTTCGGAACAATATATTTTGAACTTAGCATACTATTCAATATGTTGAAGTAATTAAATTTTCACTAATGCTAGATGACCAACTATACAACAAAGGAAATACAAATTGCTTTTCTTTTTCATCTTTTTAGCTTTTTTTTTTTGGATGACACTGAGACAGAATTCACAAATATTTTGAAGGAGAAGCGATGCGTTGTTCGATATTTTCATATTCATAGAGTAGTTCGTCTCTGTTGTGGATAACTATTTGAGAATTTCCCATAGATATATACTATTATACTTATTTCTATAGAATTTCCTAATTTCAACGAATTTTTTTATGATACGAAAAATATACAGTTTCAAGGGTATTAATAAATAAGTTAAACATATTGCACTTTGTACCAATTCATTTGAAAACCGTGGATGGTTAATAACTATATTTGGAAACATTTTTACATTTGCATTATAATTTAATTCAATTGTTTTATTGCTTAGTTTATCGAAACACGATGAAGACAATTCTATGTCGATACTTTGAAAGAAAGAACGTCATAGTTTCTATTCGCTTATGTCATAATCGAAACGGCATTGTGATATATTTTTATGTCGATGTTTCACAAAAGTAATACAGATATCCAGCCGATTGATGGCAGTTATGTCAATATTGTATTAACTTTGCTTGAATCTATTAAAATGGAATTTTGTTTGAAGTAGCGGTTGTCAAGTTGTGCCGGTTTCATTTTAGCTATGAATAGTGTTGATAGATGAATACTTCAATGTCAAGAACTATTTGAAATAATTTAATCACTGATAACTAAAAATATACATGAGAAGGATTTATTATTTTATATCATGACATAAATAGTTTGATTTCTGAATAAATAAGAACAAAGTAATTTCAAGTGATAAGTATTCAAGGTAAGTACAAGAGTTTAAGTCTGTATTTCTATGTGGCTAAAAATGTAAAAAAAATTAAAATTCCCAGTAATGATGTCGAAAAAAAAATCATTTTATTCGTGCTTCCTGAGTTACACAAATCTGTACGGCAGAATGAACAGTCAGTATCATTTCCAATGTTCTTGCATACTGTTGGAATATGACAGCCTTTTGTCACTCTTTCTGTAACAGAATAAATTATTATTAATAAAAAACATAACTAGTTTTGCATCTGAGTGACATCCATCTTAGAATAGTTTGGATATATTGGATAAAACTGACTAAAATCTGTTTTATACTATACAAAAAAACTTGAGTTTGTGTGGAATTCGTGTTTGCATTTTAAAAGTGAATAAAATCTGTTTTATAATATACAAAAAAAATTGAGTTTGTGTGGAATTCGTGTTGATAACTTCTTGGCCTAATTTTAAAATGTTCGAATTTACAAATATGTTTTACTATAGCAGAGCAAGTCTATTTTTATTTCGTAAGCAGCGTTTTCTCAACCTTTAAGGATTTGCGGCCCAATTTCCTGATATTCCTTTATGACGACGTGAATTAGAAATTGAATTTGTGTGGAGTTACATCCGAGGAAGAATAAGCAGTTGCAATGCAAGTGAAGTGGGAATAATACTCACTTGTAACAAGATCTGTCACTTTGAAACAAACGTCTTTTACACTACTGCAGTTTCTGATACCGTTAATTTCACTGTCCATGCATCGCAGAGTTGACACTGAAACATAAAACAATTATTGTATTCGCCTATTAAAACTATTAAATCATTTTATTACATTCAAATTACAAGAAATAGGCACGAATAACAAGTTCTTTTTAGTCTGGGTTCCTGATAACTCGGGAATCGAATGAAACGAAGAGGCCAATATCTTTTTCCTCAAGTACCTTACCCGGTTTCGGGCGTAGGCGACCTCTCTACAACTATTCGTGTAGTGCGTGATGCAGTGATACACGAATAGAAGGTACCTAAAGTTTTACGACGGTCCCTAACGTCTTTATAAAGATACTTTACAAGGCAGAATACTTCTCGGTGGTTTGCCATTGCCTTCCGAGAGGTGGCTCCGCATTAATTCGTTGGTTCGGCAGGGATTCGATCCACCGACCTTCAGTAGTCCAACGCACTGACCACTGAGCTACGGAGCCACGAGGCCAATATACTTGCCAGAAAAAGAGCACAAACGTCATTAACTGGCCCAGAAAATTTCTGTTTTATAAGAAAATGCACCTAAAGAAAGAGTTTCCGGAGGAAGAGGAAGCTGTAAGAGAAACACACTTGCGGAATCTTCCAGAGATGAATCTCTCCAAAAAGTTCCTTAGGAACTTTAAAACTGCACGATCCAAATGATATTTGGATGTCAGTGAGAACAAATTACACCTCTCCACTAGCTTCCTTACAAGACACTGTTGCCTCTTGAAGTATCTGATGAGAATAGGTTTATCAGAAACTGACGAGTGTAGATTCTATGGGGAGTAGGAGGAAACTCCTATTTAACTGAATACAGAATACCTAGCCTTTGCAAACCAATGGAATTAATATTTGGGACAAGAAACTTGTAGGAGTGAGGACGTTACCTTCTTGAACCTTTCCTATATATTGGAGTTCATTAGTATTCTGGAAATTGAAGGTGAGCTGTAGATGGCGCAGTAATGAAAACAGCTCTGTTGGAATGCAAAATAGACCTTAAGGTGGCGGTGCAGCGTAACCCCATATTAAAGAATTATGAATTAAATATATCCAAAACTCTTTAGGGATATATAATATCGATTATATAACTCATGTATGAATAAGCCAATAGAATCCGTGAATTTTGCATAACTACTGCGTATTGATAAGTGAATATACCCTTGACGACGTGATATAATCGTTTTGGTGTTTTGCCTCGTATCAAATTGTGAATTTGTGAATGTGAATGTTTTTATATTGACGGTGTTTTGACGTTTATCAAAAAAAAATAATATTTTTTATTCGTTATTTAATCGTAACGAATACCACTCGAGCAATCGAAAAAAATCGGTATACTGACCTCGTCACTCGAGGTATTTTCTCAAAACACCACTCGAGCTGCGCTCTCGTGATGTTTCGCAAAATACGTCTCGTGACTCGGAAGTATAATCGATTGTTTTCGATGCTCTTATGATATTATAACTGATTATATAACTCATGTATGAATAAGCCAATAGAATACGTGAATTTTGCATAACTACTGCGTATTGATGAGTGAATATACCCTTGACGACGTGATATGATCGTTTTGGTGTTTCACCTTGTGTCAAAATATGAATGTTTTCATATTGACGATGTTTTGACGTTTGTCAAAAAAAATTAATATTTTTCATTCGTTATATAATTGTAACGAATTCCACTCGAGCAATTGAAAATAATCGTTATACTAAGCTCGTCACTGGACGTATTTTCTTAAAATATCACTCGAGCTGCGCTCTCGTGGATGTTTCGCAAAATACGTCTCGTGACTCGGGAGTAAAATTATTTTCGATGCTCTTGTGATATTATAAATGATTTAAATATTGTACCTATACTCGTGTCACTTGGACATTCCAACGAAGTAAGCTGTGCTTACCACGTGATCCAAGCGTGCCATACGAATTACCGTTCTGTTATCGACGATCCTATAAAATGACCTTCCCTACCTCAGTGAGTATGATACGCGTTGATCACGAGATCAGCATTGTTTACTTCGATGAAATCTGCTAGTTGACTCGAGTATGAGTAGTCACATGGGACGTCTAACCAGAGCCGGATTAACCCTGTCCGGGCCCTAGGCCCCAGGTCCTTTCAAGTTGATAAAAGGATGTAAGTAACTTCCAGATGATCGACTCCAGGAGCCTGTTACTTCAAAGTCTTATGGGATATTGCAACAACATGGTTACTTTAACTAGATGCTGCAGCATCACCTGACCTAACTCGACTTAGCTTTATTGAAATGGTCTTAATGAATAGGTTATAGATAAGTGATGAATGATTATCCAGGTTGCATGTTGGGTTAGGAAAGATAAATGAGACGGGACGCGGTTATTTTAAATTTGATCTTGTTAAACGTAATAAAATATAATAAACTAAAGAAAACAGTTTTGTGAAGTACAAATTGGAAAAAGTCAACTTCCAAGATTTATTGTTTTTGTACAGTACCATAAGTTCAAATAATAGAGAGATATCGGTAACCCAAATATTTTGACATTTAACCTATGCGCTCTTAACGCAACGTCCCTAAATAACGTTACCGCCAGCCCTAATTTACGGAGCATAACGACAGACGGTATTTGAAATAGCGCCTAACAAATTAACATGCCGGGCATGCGCAGCGTTTTTTTTTTAAGTTTAATGTTATGTATCTTTGTTGTTTTTTTTGTACTTACTACCAATATAAACGTACGACTGTTTTAATTCCTTCATTTGATTTTTAAGTAATGGTAAATTAATAAAATACAAACTCTGGGATCTGTAGAGCGTGATACAATCTGTAAATATTGTCTTTCTCAAACCTAAACAAAAATTTACAGTCTTCATCTGAAACTTCATCTAATGAAAAACGCTGTTGGGCATGAACATCTTGTTGATCCCTTATAATTCATCAAAATAGCGGCTTCAATGTCAATGATCATTTCCACCACCAATACGATCTTCATCTATTGCGGATATCCGCACGATCTTCATCTATTGCGGAGATTCTAGTGGAAGTTAGGAAAAAGGATTGAAAATAAAATGAATCTATATAACAAATATAATTGAAAACAAAAACTGACAAGACAAACAAAAGACAAAGCATAAAGCTAGGTTAAAAGGTTAAGTCACATTTTCGAATAGCGCGGGTTCTGTGAATTAGGGCACGGTAAAACATCGCTGCCGATAACTGTTGAATAAAACTAAAATACCGCTTGACGTAAAACTAATACCGCAGGACGTTAATAACGTTCACAGGCGCTATTCGTTTTACCGATATCTCTCTATTAACTCTTCTAACTTTTTTAGAAACAACATCTTGGAAGTTGACCCTTTTTAATACATCATTTTCAATGGTCATTATCGACAATGAATACAAACGATTCTGAGACATTTTTGAACGAAGACAGTTTATTAGTTCTACTACTCGATACTAGATGGTTCTGTACGTATGAAGTTTTCCATCAATTAAAAATATGCGTCGAAGGAAAGCAATGATATTGTTGAGGCATTTCATACAAATTTTCAAAAAAAATTTTCATTCGATGAAATTTTTTTTTCTTGTTTCGTGCACGGGCCCCTAGTCGATGCGGGGCCACTAGGCAGTTGCCTACTCCGCCTAATGGTTAACCCGGACCTGCGTCTAACTGTCTAACATACCTGGTGGGCTTGTAAAAACTTTTGGATTTAGAAACCTAACTATCGTTTGAAGAATTTTATACATCATGGATATGATGATGGCTGTTATTGAGGCTCAAATATTTAGATACAGGAGTTCGTGATCTATACTGAAGAATAAGAATAAGAATAAGAAATTTATTGATCCATTGATTATACAAACAAATAAAAAAACAGGATAGAATTACAAAGCAAAAAAAAAAAATAAAACATACATAATAAAAAATCCTTTATGGGATCAGAAACCTATGATGCTACATTTATCACAAAACTCATTAAGTGAATAAAAAGAATACCGTATTAAGAAGTGCTTAATTTTCCGCTTAAAAATAGAGATAGTTCTGGCCTGCTTGATCTCTATAAGCAAATTATTAAAATATTTTGGCCCAGCATAACTAAGACACTTTCTGTAATAAAAGTGATAAAAGTGTGGTATTTTAAAATCATTTCTTTTTCGAGTATTATATTGATGATTTTCACCATTCAATACAAAAATATCTCTATTTACATAAACGTAACACAACAATTTATAAAGATATATACCAACAACAGTTAAAATATTATTATCACAGAATGTTTTCCTGCACGAGTCTCTGGTTTTTAAGCTAAAAATCATCCTGACTATTCTTTTCTGACAAACAAAAACTCTATTAAAATCTTGAGCCTGACCCCATGTTAAAACATGGAATGATAATGCTGGTTAGACTAGACCATAGTAAGTCGCCATAAGTGCATTTATCGAGAAATTATTTTTCAGGTTTAAGATTGCAAAATAATTACGATTAAGCTTTAAATAAACCTCATTTATATGGCCATTCCAGTCAAAATTCTCATTTAAATAGAGACCAAGAAATTTGATATTATTTGGTTTTGATATTTTCTGGCCATCATAGACAATATCCTCTAGTACAGGTGTTTTAAATTTTGGATACAATTCGACAAGAACAGTTTTAGTTATATTTATAATAAGATTATTTTTATCACACCATAAACCAAAATCATTCAAGATATGCCTCAGTTTTGTCCTAAGAATATCAGGATTTTTGTCACTTACTATGATGCTAGTATCATCAGCGTACCTACATAAAAATCTTGCCAAACTAAATGTATTCAGGTAAATCATTAATATAAAGAAGAAAGATCAGTGGTCCAAGTACACTTCCCTGTGGTGTTCCCAATTGTAAGTTATGGATGTCAGAACAAGCATCGTTATTTCTTACAATAAACTTTCTATTTTCTAGAAATGATACTATCCATTTATTTAGGGGACCCCTCAATCCGAGCGCATATATTTTATTACCAACAAAAGCTGGGTCCAGTACATCAAATGCGCGGGAGAGGTCAAAAAATATTCCGGCAGTGAATTCTTTATCAGTTGAGTTATAAATACATTGTATAAACTCAGAGCTCGCGGTCTCCGTTGAGAAGTCTTCCCTAAAGCCATGTCGGCATGTTGTTATGAAACTATTTTTATTTAAAAAATCGAACACCTGTGTAGATATAACTTTTTCAAAAATCTTGGATATACAACTAAGTAATGAAATCGGCCGGTAGTTATCATAGAATATGGCTCTTTGATATGGAACCCAATATACGATTACCAAAAACAGTCAATTGAAAGTGTACAGAGAAAGTTCTTAAAATATTTATGTCTAAAAGTCGATGGACAGTATCCTGTAAGAGGTATCGATCATAACATTTTGTTGTCGCGATTTGAAATGATATCTTTGGAAAAAAGAAGAATTATACTTGGTACAAAATTCTTGTATAAATTAATTAACAACAATATCGATAGTAGTGTTCTTCTAAACGATATAAATTTCCTAGTACCTAGAATCGGAGGCCGACAATGTTTGAAATTTTATTGCGAAGCATCGCGAACAAATGTTATGATACGATCACCTGTAAATTTTATGTGCAATAGCTTCAACAAAATTTGTAGGGTGTGTGATATTCATTTTGACTCATTGAGCGCTGTTATGTCATCTATTGTTAATAACATATAATAATCTTGTTGTATTGTTACGTTACGATAATGTTAGTCAATTCTATTTGAATACTTTTTTTTTGGGTTTCACGTGTATTAATATTTGGTAATTGAGTATATTTTTCATTTAACATTTGTACGAGATACTCACTTGCTGTCACTTAGAAGATAGTATATAATTTATGTTAACATTTCCTGTAACTGGGTACCCCTGTTGGAAATAAATTGCTTTTTTTTTTATCAATTAATTTGGGATCTCGTTTTTTAAGTACTGGTAATACTCATCTCCTGATAAAAAAAATCAATCTCTTTCATAATTATTATGAAGTCCCAACTTGAAAATATATAATTTGCAATAGAAAATAATAAACAATGTTTTTTATTGGGAATGTAAGTAACTTTAAACTAAATATTTTTATTTCGTTTCTCATGATAAAATGTTCATTCATTTTGTCAACATAAAAAAGCTTTCTCCTGTTGATTGAAAAGTACAGGATTTTCCTCTTGTATGATATACCATGACAACAATTAACTTCTTTCAATGAATATTTATCAATTCTATTCACCGCTAACAACACGATACTGACTTATTGATAGGAAAATAAAAAATGGATTGATACAGTCTGTTGACATATTTTTTCATTGATTATAGTATCACCTGTTTAACATTTTACTCTGTAATCTGCATTGAATATATATTCAGAATATAGTTTTGTTTTCTTTGTCCTGGATATTTTCCAGATTAATATGTTCGAATATAAATTCTCTGATTTTCCTTAATTTTATTTCATAAACATAAATTTATCATCTAAAGAAAAGCTTCATATTGAAATGTGAAAGTTGAAGTCGAATTAACATAAAAAGAGAAACATTCGTAATTTGAGCACGAAAAAGAATCATTTGAATTTAAAAAAAAACTCCATCGCAGCGAGCGCCATTAGAAAAGCAGGTTATCAAAATCCCAGTTTGAAAAATCTATTCATTCAATTAAGATTTTCGTTCCAAATTCAAAAAACCAGAATTGCGCCCTCTATCGTGTAAACAATACTTATTTCTTCCTCCGGGGGTCAACCCCCCCAACTAATTTATATCGAAATAAATACCATCCAAGATATCATACGAAACTACCTACATACAAAGTTTCAACCCTATGATCCCAAAATTGCGCCTTCTTTTGTGTAAAAAAGATTAATTTCCTCTCCTGGGGGGTCAGCCCCCCAAGAAATTCGTACAAAAACCAATACCATCCAATATATCATACGAAACTACCTACTCACAAACTTTCAATCCTATTGCTCTAAAATTATGTCTTTTATTATGTAAAAAGATTTATTTCTTCCCCCAGAGGGTTAACCCCCAACCAATTTGAACCAAAACCAATTTAATTCAAGAAATCTTTCGAAAATACCTACTTATAAACTTTCAACCCAATTACTCCAAAATTGCGACCTTTATCGTGTAAACAAGATTTATTTCCTCCCCCAGGGGGTCAACCTCCCAACCAATTTGAACCAAAACCAATCTCATCCAAGATACCATACGAAACTACCTATTGTCAAACTTTCAACCCTATTGCTTCAAAATTGCGCCCTTTATCGTGTAAACAAGGTTTATTTTCCCCCCAGGGGGGTCAACCACACAACCAATTCGAACCAAAACCAATTCCATCCAAGATATCATACGAAACTACCTATTTATAAACTTTCAACCCTATTGCTTCAAAATTGCGCCCTTTATCGTGTAAACAACGATAAAATACATAAGCTTAAACATACATACAAATGAACATATATATATATATATATATATATATATATATATATATATATATATATATATATATATAATAATAATAATAATAATAATAATATTTATTGATCTCAACAATTATTCACATTACATATATAACAATATTGCACTGAACAGAATAGAGACAAGTCAAAATGAAAAGAACTTACTTTTTACAAAATGTAATAAATTCATTTATTGAATAAGGTTTGCCGTCCAAAATGAAACTATAAATGCGATTTCTGAATAACTTAAAATCGTCAACAACTTGTAAATGCTTAGGAAGCAAATTAAACAAACGCATGGCCATATACAGAGGTCCTCTTTCAAATCTAGTTGTACCATGGATTGGAAAGAAGAAGGGATGAACTTGCCTAGTATTATTTTTATTGATATATGGTAAAAAATAACTTTTCTGCAACTTGAGGAAGACAAAAAGACGATAAATGAATAGACCAAACACTGTTTGTATTCTGTTGGATCTAAAAACTCCGCGGCAGGATTCTCGAAAGCCCAAACCACACATTATCCTCAATACCCTTTTTTGAATGAGAAAAATTTCGTCAGCACTAGACGAACTGCCCCAAAAGATAATTCCATACGCTAGTACAGATTGGAAACTGGCGAAGTACAGAGTTCTCATAACTGCAGCCTCTACCTTGCTTCTGATCATGATAAGCATATAAGCAGCAGAGTTATATATATATATATATATATATATATATATATATATATATATATATATATATATATATATATATATATATATATATATATATATATATATATATATATATGTTCATATGTATGTATGTATAAGTTTTGTATTGAGTTTTTGGTGCCAAGCATCATGAAAAGTCATGAAAAGAAAAACTATCTTGGTCCTAGGTCGAAGTTTGCTAATCGCACCCATTTTAATAAGCTGCTTTTCAAAGTGAAAACCTGCTAACAATTGTCATTGTCTGAACTGAATTTTTCAACATAGCTTCTCGAAACTGAAGAAAATAATTCACCTCATTTGGTGTGATACGAACCGCTGGAGATGTCAATTATGTACCGGGAAGGATATTTATATGAAAATTAGAAATATCTACGTAAAAATGGCGACAGTTGCAGAAATTTACCCAAATTTTGATACTTTCGTTCTGCAATGGAAACAATCCCAGGTCATTCCACTCGAAGGGAGCCGCTGGAGATGTCAATATGTACCGGGAAATTATATATATATATATATATATATATATATATATATATATATATATATTTATATATATATATATATTATATATATATATATATATATATATATATATATATATATATATATATATATATATATATTATATATATATATATATATATATATATATATATATATATATATATATATATATATATATATATATATATATATATATATATATATATATATATATATATATATATATAATTTCCAGCAACTTTGATTTTTCAAATAGAATTACCTGTATATTATATCATTTTTAGAATTTCCAACAATTTCCCAACAACTTTTTATAATATTTCCCTATACCTATCTGTTACCGTTTTCGAAATAAAAATTATTTTCATTTTTTTTTCTTCGGAAATCGAGACCTCTAAAACCTCTGATATCTTTGAGCTAACAAATACAATGATATCGAAATTTCGGTTTAAGTTTGTTGATACTTGGGAGCTTCCTACACTTCAGCCTAATCTTCGTTATTTCAATACAGGGTGATCAAAAAATACAGTTATTTCGTTAGCTTGAAAAAGTGACTATAAGTTGGTTATTGAAAATGTTCGAACATATCCCCTTGGCATTTCATGATTACTATTTGACAGTAACGTTGTGATCATCTACCTACTAATAATATCAACACTTTCATCACTTCAGAAGTTGTAAATACCTTCAGAAACTATGGAAAAAATTTATTCAAATGAAGTTCTTATGAATTTGTTTATTATTTTTGGAGAGTGTGATAAAATTATCAGCAGCACATTTAGAAAGTTCAATGAAATGTATCCGAATCTACCGTCAATGAACCTCAAGAAATTTATACTTTTACATTAGATTTTTATTTTTGGAGAATGTTTAATAATAAACAAATTCATAACAACTTCATTCGAATACATTTTTTCCATTGTTTCTGAAAGGTATTTCCAACTTCTGAAGTAATGAAAGTGTTGATATTATTAGTAGATGGTTACAACGTTACTGTCAAATAGTAATCATGACATGCTTAGCAAATACCAAGGGGAAACCATGTTCAAGGAACATTGTCACAAATAAGTGCTCATAAATCCGAAACTTGACTAGTTAGGTATAGGTATGATTCACATAGATAAAACGGAAATTCCAGCAGCTTTCCGAATTTTCAATAATATACAGGATATTTCATTTGAAATAAACAACTTAAAGTCACTTTTTCAAGCTAACAAAATAACTGTATTTTTTGACCATCCTGTATTGAAATAACGGAGATTAGGCTGAAGTGTAGGAAGCCCCCAAGTATCAGCAAACTTAAACCGAAATTTCGATATCGTTGTATTTCTTAGCTCAAAGATATCAGAGTTTTTAGAGGTCTCGATTTCCGACGAAAAAAAAAGAAAATAATTTTTATTTCGAAAACGGTAACAGATAGGTATAGGGAAATATAATGAAAAGTTGTTTGGAAATTGTTGGAGATTTTAAAAATAATATAATATACAGGTAGTTCCATTTGAAAAATCAAAGTTGCTACTACTTTCTAATAGAAGTGGCAACACCGCAT
>JARQZK010003651.1:115000-117500 GCA_030704885.1 Cynegetis impunctata
AAAATCCTGAGAGTTTTGTCTTAGGTTTGAAAGCAATTTTAATATTACATTTAGGTATGACATTAGCAACTTTTTCTGTCAGAGGACCATAATAAGTTAAAGATGTGAGTTTTTCCGATTTTTCTACTTTTAATTGAGGATATATGCTGTTGTACGCTAGTTGACAAAGTTTCTTGTTTATCATTTTATCTATCAAACTTGTATCATTGAATTAATTCAACAAGAAGTCAACATTGGGCATACTCACCACTGCAAATAATCACTACGAAAATAAAGAAACTAATCCAAATTCCCACTTTCCCATGCATTTTCACATCATCCAGACCAACGTATGAATGTATCAATGCAATGAAATATTCAGATTTTCCTTAATGTTACTGATAAGGCTTTACTTCTAATCATACCGCACAATTTCCGGACTAAGATACATCGGTGGGGATATTGTGCAATATTCATAGACGCTGTCAAACTTGATGCGAGAAAATGGGTCTTTATGACCACAATAATTCCACTCCGGGAACAGAGGGGTATTTATTATCTGCAGTTATTATACATATAGGTACTTGGCATAAATTGTAAATCGCGTAGTAAAAATCTTATAGGAAGAATTATAAAATTTCTAGGATTAATGAAATCGTAAGAGATCAACATTACCTGCGTTTTGTAATTTTGTTGAGAATGTCATGAAAGGTAGTCATGAAATCAGAAGTGTGGTTAGATATAATATTTCAGAATGTAAATAAATGTCGCTTTATCCTGATTAGAATTGAGTAATCAATCTTGAATCTAATCTTATTAATTAAGTGGATATTTAATCAAAATTTCGCTTTTCTGGAGTGAGATTAAAATTGATCTATAAAAGGAACTCGAGTCTGAATGTATAATTAATATATATATATATATATATATATATATATATATATTTATATATATATATATATAAATAATTTTATATATATCTATATATATATATAATATATATATATATATATATATATATATATATAATATATATATAATTATTTATTCGAATTGTTGTTGCCTGTGTGATCTATTTTTAATCTCTTGATAATTATTAGCAATAACAGGCTGGTTGAATCTTAAAAAACTCGATTTTATTAAAAAGTTGACGTTTCACTACGACATTTGTAGTTTATCAAAACTTTTGAAAAAATTGAAATCTCCTTGGCTTTTATTGATTTGACAAAATTTGAATAGACAAAGACTGCTTTGTCTCGCTAAAATTTTTTTCCGAATGTGGTTGTTCTTTGTTATTTTTAATAAAATCGAGTTTTTTAAGATTCAACCATCCTGTTATTACTAATAATTATCAAGAGATTATATATATATATATATATATATATATATATATATATATATATATATATATATATATATATAAAATGTATACTATATAGACTTGCCATACGTCCCCGTTTGACCGGGAAAGTCCCGGTAATTTGCTCTTTTCCCGGTATCCCGCCCAGTTTTATCGATGTCTCGGAAAATGGCTGAAAGATGTGAAAAGTAATAAATAATGGCTGTAAGTAGTTTTATTATAACAACAGGCCTATGAAAAGGGTGAACGCTAGCTAGAGAGAGGTATATACTATCACTTCACGGCTTTACGGGAAGAGCGATGTGAGCGCTTTGTTTTGAAATCGAAGATTAACATTGTCAACTTATTAATCAATAGGTTTTTCATTTTGACAAAAAAAGTTTTTTATAATTGTTCTTGTAGTTAGACAAAAAGTTATAGTTTTACAAAAAATACTAAGACTAAGTAATTGTTCAATTAAACAATATTATGAAGTATTTTAAATTTTATTTTATTAACACTTCTTTCTAGATGGTAGACCAGTAAAAATTATCATTAAAAAGGAAAAATATATATTTTCAAGTAGCCAAATTCTATTTTTATTTTAAAAGGTGTGTAGAACTCACAATTTAGGGTTCTAGATTCCCTCCTCTCGTCACTTGCTAAGCAAAACAAGGCTAAAAACTCACCATCTTGCTTCTGATTCCCAGATTAATGTGTCCAAGTTTACTCACCAAAAATGACATCTGAAACAGTGTTACCACTGGTGTCAAATGATGTGGAAATTGCTTACCTATCTACAACATATCTGAAATTTAACCTAAAGGGCAATTTAGAGAATGTTTGCACCCCGAAACACGCTTCAAATAGAATCATAGGGATGAAAATTTTTATGTAGATTGGGTTGAACTTTTTCATGGGTTTTCGTGGTTTTTGAAGTTTTGCTCAACCTCCACAGCTTTTGCTGATTGAGTTAGGTGGTTAACATTTGGTACGTGCATTGGGTTTATGTTAGGGAACTGCATACTGTAGCTTTTGTAGCTTTAAATTAACTTCCTTCATTGTCGCAATTTTTATGTTGAAATTTCAAAAATTTTCGAGGATTTTGAGTAGTGCGCAAATTCATTTGGGGATTACAAATGCTATTTTTCACTGCCGCAACGTTTATGTAGATATTTCATA
>JARQZK010003651.1:122500-180000 GCA_030704885.1 Cynegetis impunctata
AATAGGTACCTATACGAGGAATTAATCAATTGTTGCCCAGCAAGAACCAACGGGGAGGTGAGACTTTTTTCTTGCCAGAAATAAAATAGGCCCCTCCCAAAAATAGATTAAAATGAAATTATTGTCATAAAAGTCAAACAAAACTTAATAAAATAACAACAAAATAAAATAATAAAATATACATTTCGACTTAACAAAAAAATTTAAATAAATTCTTTGGTATAGACATCTATTTTTTTATAGATATAATAACAACATTGTCTTTTTGATAATAAAATTCATCTATTTCATGAATTTTATACTTTTATGAACTCGGAGGTTAGGTTAGTAAAGTTAGAAAAAGTCAGGTCAGCTCAAGTTTTTGAAAAAAAAAGATGACCCAGCGACAAAATCTGACTTCATATTCGGCTTTTTCAGGCCAAAATAAGCTATAGTCCGAAATTTCATGAAAATCGGGACAGTCTGTTGTATTATCGATAATTACCATAATTCCTGCATAGATGCCAGTGCCAAACAGAGACATTTTCCCTAGTTAAAAGTAAACAATGCCAACAAAATAATTTATTTTTTACCTGTGATCCGGTAAGCCAAGGATGTCTCTCATAATTTCTGATATTTAAACCGCGATTCTGCTACGCTACACCAAATTGTTTAATTCCGGGGTAGGTCGCAATGTTTTTACTAAAACTTTATCGTTTTAACTTAGTGCACTAAAGTTATGGGATAACAAATATTCCACTAAGTCACCATTGAACTTTTTAAAATTAACTTCAGTAACCGAACTCATTTTGAAAACATTACGCCAAATTAAAACCAAAACAAACTATTTTCGTCCACGACAAGTCACAACGGTCCATGTCCAACGAATTCACTCGATTTTACCCGAAAGCCTATAGTTGTGATTGGTCGACATTGTGTGAGACTTAGGTGCAATCGGTGTTGCCATTTACATGTGTTTTCCTTTTCTATTGCAATGAAGTATTCATTCGCAGTATTCGCAACGTTGTTTGCTTTTCTGTGGCAGGCATAATGAACGTTGAAAATATACCTTTTTAAGCCTCTGTAGCGTTGCCACAAATCTTGAAATGAATGAAATGCTGTAAATGTAAATACCTTCTATCGTAATTAATAAATTATATTATATAATGTAGGTTGAAAGGAAGGTAGGTGCATAAAATAATATGATTTTGATTAATATGAATATGCTGAATGCTGACTATGATGACTATGAATGAGGAGCTTCACCAGAAAATTATGGATGTATGTGAAAGAATGAAAAGTTGGTGTCAGCGAAATAAACTGGTTCTTAATGTGAATAAAACTCAGTTCATCAATTTTCATAACGCTAAACGGCTGTCCCCACTAGAAGATATCCATACTAGTGAAAATGTTAGGTACTTGGGTATGAGTGCGGATGCTAACTTGAGGTGGACAACACAGGTTGATGAGGTGTGTATGAAGTTAAATAAAGGTTATTTTGCCATCCTTCAACTGCAAAGTACTTTGAGTGAGTCCAAACTACTCAGTGTGTACTTTTCTTTAATCTATAGCCACCTTACCTACAATATACTAATTTGGGGTGCCTCGGTTGAGTGGAAGCGAGCTTTTGTATTGCAGAAAAGAATCATCAGGCTCATATTTGGATTGAGGCCTCGTCAATTGTGTAGAGAACATTTCATCCGATGTAGGCTGCTCACATTGCCCTCAGTATTTGTCCTGAAATCTGCTCTCCATGCGAAAGTTAATTGAGTACAACTTCAAAGGCTGGGAGATGGACATAACTACGGAACTCGTCATGCTAGCCTATTCTCAGTGCCGAAACATACAACTTCAATGTTTGAGAAGTCTCCATCGTATATGGCTGTGACTGTATTTAATAAACTCCCAAAATACATTAGGAATATCAGAACAAATAAAAAATTTCATAGTACTCTAAAACACCTGCTTCTCAAAAAAGCGCTATATAGTCTGGAGGAACGGAGGGAGTTGTCAGAATAGTATTCTACCTTAATTTATCAGGAAAATACCAATGTGACTTATTTGAAAAATTTTAAATTGTGTTGTTGTATTTATACCTTTTTTTGTTATTTATTTTAATTATCTCGTTTTGTCTTTAGACTATTTACTCAGACTTATGAATGTTTATTATGCGTGTATATGCGCGTATGACTCTTTTTGATTATTATATTTACTTATATAATATGTGTATGTGTATACACGTATGAATTGTTTGTATTGAAGTGTAAAATATTATTACAATTGACGTGTACACGCTGTATAGCCTAACGTACTAATAAAGTTTATTATTATTATTATTATTATTATTATTATTATTGTTATTATTATTATTATTATTATTATTATTCAATATAATATATTAGTGATACACGGAATATTATTGAGGAGGAGCCGCCTTCGAATAGCCGCTATATATATATATATATATATATATATATATATATATATATATATATATATATATATATATATGTACAGTCTGACCCATTTTTAATGGAAACGCCCCTGTAAAATTTGAAGTTGTGGACCGATTGCAACCATGTTTTTTTTGAAATGTCAAGTACTGAAAGGTCTACCTTCGGACGAAATAAGAAATGTTTAATCCAATTTTCACGGGCATACTATGATATCTTTTCTAAGTCGAAATTAGGGATTTTTTATTAGTGATTTTTTTATTGAAAAACTTATATATTGGGTGTTTTTTTTGTGACTGTTCAGTGTGAGTTTTCGAATTTTGAGTTCCCATAACATTGTTATGAATGAATATTTTTTTATGAAATTTTGGTCATAACTATTTAGGGGCACGCTGAATCCAGTGGCGTGGTAATCTTTTCAATAAAAAAATCGCTAATACAAAAACCGAATTTCGATTAAGAAAAAATATCGTAGATGCCCTGAAAATTAGAATAAACATTTCAAATTTTGTCCCAAGGTAGACCTTTTAGTACCTTACATTTCATGAAAAAAGTGGTTGAAATCGGTTCACAACTTTTAGAGGGGTGTTTCCAATAAAAAGGGGTCACACTGTATATATTTATATATATATATATATATATATATATATATATATATATATATATATATATATATATATATATATATATATATATATATATATATATATATATATATATATATATATATATATATATATATATATATATATATATATATATATATATATATATATATATATATATATATATATATCAGTGGCGGCTCGTGAATTTGTCTTCAAGGGGGGACGCAAAAATAATATTTGGATATACATATTTGTGTTTCGATTCAAATATTTAATATTGATACTTCTAGCACCCGGATAGATCTGTTTACGGTTTTAGGTTAAATCTTTAGCCGTTAGAATATCTTTAAAGGATTAATCAATTTCTCTAAAACAATAATTTTCTTAATGTACTTTTATACCTACTTATCTTTTGAAAATTAAATACATTTTGTTTTCTTTGTCAGCGATGAACTTCTCTATCACCTTCTCATTAAAATCATGAACTGTTTGAACCATAGCACTTTAAATTAAAAATAACATGGCCAATGCAGTAAGCGTACATTATGATTCAGAGCATTAGGACATACTGATGACATTTTTGTATTCTAATCAGTCCTCATTACATGTGCCAAGTCAGAAATGACTATGAAGTTTTTAAATCATCAAATAGCGATTCAAAAGTGCTGAATATATGAGTCCCAACAACGGAATTTAATTGTTAAAAGATTTTATTCCATATGAACCCATGATGATCTTGGGAACAAAAACTTCCCATTACATTCAGTTGTGCAGTCTCTACAAAAGGTACATTATAGAAAACAACATGGGTTAATATCGCCGACAGCAAAATTAAAAAAAAACCAAGCAAAGACGACCCTGTACGTTTTATGACCTTCTTGTAACCAGACGAGATGGAGATATGTTGCATGACAAGAAACACAAGCGGATATCCTTCCTAAGAAGAATACAATATTCAAACCGACTTCGACTGAATCATTTTTATGATGGCCATTATTTATTTTGCATTCACTTCGAGAAATGCGATAACATGTATAACTTGTTTGATTTTTTCGCATTGGAAAATCTGAATAAAGTAATACATAATGTGATATTTTTGGATTTGAAATGAAAAGAATGAGTGAGAAGCAGGGCTCTATCACTGAGGTCGTCTTTTCCATAATTTTTGTTCATTTTCAGTCGTATTTTCCTATAAAATAGGTACATAGAATTGCAGTGTATCGAAGAAAAATGTTTTTCAAAATTTGTAAATAAATTTAAGTTAATTTTTATAATCAAATTTCGAGCCACAAACTTCTAGACAGTAAAAAATACTTCGTTCAACATTTTCCCGAATTTTTGACCAGGTTTTCACTGTGAAAATCTGCTTATTAAAATTGGTGCGATTAGCAAAGTTGTACCTAGGACCTAGATAGTTTTTTGTTTCATGAGTTTTTATGATGCTATACTCAAGACGTTGTTGGCTTAGCACCAAAAACTCAATTTCATATATATATATATATATATATATATCTATATATATATATATATATATATATATATATATATATATATATATATATATATATATATATATATATATATATATATATATATCACTGGCGGCTCGTGAGGTTTTGGTTTGAGGAGGCTACAAGAGGTGTTAAAAAATACACCATAGGCGAAAATTTTTAGGATTTCAAGGTCAACCGCCTTATAATTTAAAGAAAATCAAAGTAAAACGAGCACCCTAAGCTATTAATTTGTTTTCACTTTCGAGTGTCCTTGAGTACCTTGAGACCTACAACTCCTATTTACAATATTCACAAAAACTCTTCTCAGCCAATTAATCAATTCATCTATTCATCAAATTTTTTTTTCTTTCACAAAATAGGTACCTACCTACCTACTTAACGAATTTGTTAACAGCTGGTGAGAGCAAATAAAAAGTTATTATATATTTTTGAAGATTAGCGGGATTCTGCGATCTTTAACGTTAGCAAAATGATCTATAATATCCTCATAACATTTTTTGTCTTTCGCCAAAAGTTTTACCAATTCCTTTTCAATAGACAACAAACTAATATTTTTCAAACGATCCTGGCTCATTGAATTTCGTAAATAAGTTTTAATTCTCTTAAGAGTGGAAAATGAGCGCTCTACGGAAGCCGATGTTACCGGGATAGAAACAATTAGACATAAGAGTTTATAAACTTGGGGTAAACCTTGATTCAAATCATTATCAAAAAGGTATTTAATAGTCCTCACATGATTTTCATTTTGCCCCAAAATTTCATTGTCATTATAAACAACACACAGTTCACTTTTTATGGCCACCTTATCAAAAAAAGTGTATTTTTGACATAAATTTTCCAAACGGTTATCTGGAAAATTAGCCGAAAATCCGGTTAACAAATTTTTATTGAGTAAGTCGAAGAAATGCAGTTCTTTCAAATCAGCGAACCTTATTTCTATTTGACCCCTAATAGTATCCAAAATTTCATAAAATATTTGCTTATAGTGAAGCTCCATATCTGCGTAACTGAATTTCTTTCGTTTTGGGCTAAATTGAGTCGTATCATCAGTAGTTTGACTTCTGCACGAAATTCTGAAATTTTTTCCAGAAGAAACTTGAGCCGATTTCGTGAGTAAATTACATCTGAAAACTTGTGCTGTAAGATTTGAAAAACTATTTCTGTTTGTTCAAAAATTAATTCAAAGATGTTTAAAAAATATATAAATTCCTTATCTTGTAAGTAAGATATTAATCCGCGTGCTTAAAGTTACTTTATCGGTGAAAAATTCCTCACTTTCAACTAGGTATAGAATTAAATCCTCAAATCCTAAGCGGCCCCAAACAGAGACATTTTCACTAGTAAAAAGTAAACACTGCCAACAAAATTATTTATTTTTTACCTGTGATCCGATTAGGCAAGGATGTCTCTCATAATTCCTTGTATTACCTGCACCAAATTGTTTAATTCAGGGGTAGGTCGCAATGTTTTTATCAAAACTTTATCCTCATAACTTAGTGCACTAAAGTTATGGGATAACAAATATTCCACTAAGTCACCATTGAAATTTTTGAAATTAACTTTAGTAACCAAACTCATTTTAAAACAATACGCGAGCAATATAAGTAAACACTCTGCCATTAGTAACTACGATCACACTACGATTCAATTAATGTTTGCAACGAATTCACTCGATGTCACGCGAAATTCTATAGTTGTGATTGGTCGACATTGTATAAGACTGGGTTTCTATCCGTGTTGCCATTTACATGTGTTTTGCTTTTCTATTGCAATGGAGTATTCATTCGGAGTATTTGCACCGTTGTTTGCTTTTCTGTGGCAGGCATAATGAACGTTGAGAATATACCTTTCTAAGGAATATACCTTTCTAAGCCTTCCGCAGCGTTGCCACAAATCTTGAAATGAATGAAATGCAGTAAATGTAAATACCTTCTATCTTAATTAATGAATTATATTATATAATGTAGGTTGAAAGGAATGTAGGTGCATAAAATAATATGATTTTGATTAATATGAATATGCTGAATGCTGACTATTCAATATAATATATTAGTGATACACGGAATATTATTGAGGAGGCTTAGCCTCCTTAGCCTCCTTTGACTAGCCGCCCCTGATATATATATATATATATATATATATATATATATATAATTATATATATATATATATAGGTATATATATATAATTATATATATATATATATATATATATATATATATATATATATATATATATATATATATATATATATATATATATATATATATATATATATATATATATATATATATATATATATATATATATATATATATATATATATATATATATATATATATATATATATATATATATATATATATATAACTTGAAATGGTGATCATGAAAAATTGTTATGCCTAATAAAATGAATTAACCTGTCTGAATTATTCCATCTAAATTTATCTGTTTTCGGCTGGTTTCATAATATACAACGCACACGTAATTTTATAAATACGTTGAACGGGATCACGCCTCCTTCAATATTCGAATCCCATGAAAAATCATATAAATTCACATGATAAGTTGATTACATTGATTAAATAAATTGAAAAATCCTTCAAAAGTGGTTTAAATGAATGTTGGTATTTTCCAATATTGCAAAGAACCTCTTAGAAGACCTGAGGATAAGCCCTAGGGGAGGTTATTGCACTAAACCATGTTTTGCCAAAACCAAAATATCAACATCTAATCAAGCAATTAACCTTGACCGAAATTTTTGTTTCTAATCACATATTCGCGTGATTTTCTTAACAAATCTCTCAGAATTTTACTGGTTAAAATATCGTTTAATTTGATTATTTTTAAGTTCAGTCGATTATCCATTGTGATATATTAGACGAAATCCATTTCTATTATTTTGCTGAGACTTTTTAATCTTGCCAATTAACCAGTTTATCAATTTCAGTTTAAATATCTTTTAGAAAACAGAATATCTTTGAAATTAGGAAAAAATCGCCGTTGCTATGCAATTGTATGAAAAGGAAAATTCGAGCAAACTTACATAGGTATGGGTGTCATCCAAGAAGTACTCGATCTGATCAAAAAATTCTCCGGCATAGTCCCTTTTTAGCTCTTTAAACTTTTAATACGATTTTCAATTATTCCGATACTTTGTTACAGTGAAAAATTTATTATTTTTGCATGAATTGATCAACTAGTCCATCAGTAATTATAAAATATATGTCAATATATATATATATATATATATATATATATATATATATATATATATATATATATAACTGAGATTGAAATACTTTCTACAACTCGATTCAATTTACAAAAGAAGTAGAAAACGAAAACGGTACCTTGAATTTCTTAGACGTTCAGATTGCTAGGAATTTGAATTCTCTTACTTTCAAAATTCATAGAAAACTAACCTTCACAGATACTTTAATTCACAGCGACAGTAACCAACACATTAAAATAAAACTCAGTGCTTTTCATTCGTTCATACATAGGTTGTTCACGATTCCATTATCGGAAACAAATTTTCAAACTGAAGTTATTACAATTAAATTATTAGCCATCAATAACGGTTACAATGAAAGTCTTATCGACAAGCTCATTGGGAAAAAACGAATAAAGTATCTGTTGCATTCAATATACCCCACGCAAACTATTAATGAAGAACAAAAATACTTCCCAATAAATTATGTGCTTAATTTGAGTAGCAAAATTTATAACAGACTATCGAAAAATAACGTTAAAACAATTTGTACAAATAAAAGAAACTTGAAGTCATTCTTGGAGTGTATTCGCGTTGGACGCTTACACGCTTTAAGCGCTCACGCTTAAGCACAGATTATTGGCGTTCGTGTTGGCCTACTAGCGCTTAGAGACGCTCACGCTTTGGCTTCGAGCGTTAAAGGTGAATGTCAGATCTTCTTTTTACGCTTAGGTAGGCAAAAGCCCGATAGTTTACGGAAATACTGTGCTTTAACATTTCCCTACAAATTTATTAATTATCGACAACAGAAGTTAGGTTAGCTTACGCTTAGTGTTAAGCGTTTGTGAGCGCGAGTCGACCACAGAGAACGAAGCTTATAAGCGCTTAAAGCGTGTAAGCGCCCAACGCGAATGCACCCTAAGTCAATAATAAAGAAAAATCTAACATCGGAGAAAACAGTGGTATTTACAAAATATTTTGCGACGAATGTCCTGCTTTCTATATTGGACAGACAGGAAGGAATATAAATATTCGTGTTGAAGAACATAAAAAGTCAATTTTACAAAACAAAAATACCACTGGCTTCTCTGAACATTGTATAAAATTCAATCACTTCCTGGATTTCAACAAAACCAAATTGTTACATTCAGGTAACAAAGGAAAACGCCTTGACCTTCTTGAAATTCTCGAAATAAGTTCCGCCCATAATAGTCAATTACCCCTTGTAAACGAACAAATTGATTTTCAGGTATCACCTTTGCTTTTGTCTGTTTTATAAATTAGGATGCAATACTCTCCTGTAGTCAGTCTTGATAATGAGTTCATAACTCGAAACATGTCGACTTTTCGTTACTGCTAAATACAGTATCTAAATATTTTCTATATTGTGAAACATAAGCCAAGTGTTTTTATTTTAAAGTTTATACTTTATTCTATATATATATATATATATATATATATATATATATATCTATGTATATATATATATATATATATATATATATATATATATATATATATATATATATATATATATATATATATATATATATATATATATATATAATAATAATAATCTTCATTTGCCCTACCAAAATTACAGTTCATAAATAATATAATATGAAAATACAACAAAAAGGAAAGAAAATTGACTCTAAAATAAGGTAGAAAGAAAACTAAAATATTGAAAATTACATAACCAGGCAAACAGAGATCCCATCAAAAAAACCATTTACTCTCAGAAGTACACAGTACTTTTATGAGAGCTGTTCTACATCAGAAAATTTTTCGTAATATAATAACTCATTTCGTTCCAGAAATTACTCGAGCAGAGTATGTATGTTAATTTTTAGTTCATTTTTTTTTCTATAGTTTCGCTGGTAAGTACTTAGTTGTATCCAGTATATTCAAAACTTCTTCCACTGGTAATGAATGTAGCCATATTGATGATGCTTTCTTGAAATTTTTGAAAGTTTTTTCACTTTTTAAGTCATTAGGTATTTTATCATACAGCCTTTTCAGAATGTAAAGATAATTCCTTTGACCAATTAATTTATTCTTTCTCTCTTTTAGGCAATTAATTTTTTTATTCCTTGTCTCGTACTCGTGAGTCATATAGGGTATGTCAATTTTATTTTTAAATTGGTAGTTCAGTATTGTTTGTAAGAATAGCTTACGAACATCGAATACATTGCTTTCTTCGTATAATTTCTCTGTGGAATATGTTTTCCCTTTCCTCATGATATTTTTTAATACCCATTTCTGCAGTATTTTTGGATTTTTTAAATGATGTTCCCTTGCTCCTCCCCATACCAGAATGCCGTACGTCAGTTGTGTTTGAAATAATGAATAATAAAGAATTTTTAATCTGCGCAGATCCAAGAAATGGGCAAGATACCTGAAGCGATACAAGTGACTTCTCAATTTTTGTATAAGATGTTTTATATGGACATCCCATCTCAAATGTTTATCAATGTATATGCCCAAATAACGATTTGAGTCAACTGCAGAAATTGTGACGTTCCCTATATTCAGACTTTCAATTAACGGTCGGTTGTTTTCATTGCATGAAAAAACTACAAATTTTGTTTTATCCACATTAATTGTGAGTAAGTTATAATCAAACCATTTTTTAACCATCTGTATTATATTTTCCGATTCGTTTTTCAACTCTTTCCAGCTTTCGGCTTCACATATAATTGCTGTATCATCTGCGTAACTCATAATTCTGTTGCTCAACGGTTCCGCAAGCAGTAGATCATTTACATATATCAGGAATAATATTGGACCACGGATAGTTCCTTGTGGTACACCACATTCAACCAAGTTCAATTCACTGTCCGATCCATCAACCGATACATATTGTGAGGTAACTACTCATCAAATCGTATGACACTCCTCGGAAGCCGGACTGTTGCAGCTTATATATATATATATATATATATATATATATATATATATATATATATATATATATATATATATATATATATATTTATATATGTATATTATATATATATATATTTATATATATATATATATATATATTTATATATATATATATATATATATATATATATATATATATATATATATATATATATATATATATATATATATATATATATATATATATATATATATATATATATATATATATATATATGGAATAAATTACCCTATAGAATTATTTCAATCCGTTGTATGCATAAAAATAAAAATATGTCCGATAGGTGTGATAGCTATTCATTGGCCTCATTATATATTTTCAGGTTAATATTGTTATCAGAAAATGAGAAAATATTTTCTTTGTTCTTATAAATTCTCCTCAAACTTTACTTTTCTTAAAAGATCACTGTTATAAATAGTTTTCATTTTCTCTTGAAGCAATATATTAATTCTAATATAAATAGATCGGATTTAAATATTTCAATTTTTTCTGTACTTTGAATATCTTCAATATAGAGCTAAATGAGAGCTTTGTATTCATTATTTTATTTACTTAGTAATTTTCGAAGTTCCTCACTTGGACTTTACTTAACTACTAAATATTTCAATTTTTTCTGAACTTTTAGATATTGATAAAATTATTTGAAAAGGTAATTAACTTCTACCTGCTTAATGACGTTAAATTAATTATTGAAATTATTTATTATCATTAGAAAATTTAATAATACATAAATTGAGATATTGAAAGAAGTAGCTATTTTGTGTTGTTCTTAAAAACAAGTGTTTTTATCGTTTCGCATTGAAATGGATCTACATTAAGTAACGGCCTCCAAAATTCAGTCACACATAAAATATCACCTTCAGTACTCTTTTGTTACATAAAAAAAATTTGATTTAAACTCGAACGAATCGAAATAGAACATATGATTTCACTTCAAGTGTGTACGATGGGTATTAATTCCCAACCTTGCCGCACTGAAAGTATGAACAAGAATTATTCATTTCTATGAAACTACTTCCGTTTCACTGATTGAACAACAAACTGGGAAATTTGATGTAAACAAATCTGAGAAATCATTCTGGAGAACCGTGATATAAGTCCTCCAAACGTATTATATAATTTCTAATAGAAATAATTCAAAATTATTGTAAATTTCAGCCTAAATTCTCTATCAAAAACTCTTACGATTTAGTTAATAAAATTGAAAATATTCATTTGCCACTCAATTCTAAATTGATGACCTGGGATGTAGTTAATCTTTTTTCAAGTATATCACCCAAGGTTCCTTTAACCCTAATAGAAAAGTTACTTAATAGCAATCTTGTTAATCCTTTCATTAAATCAGATATATTGTCGCTTTTGGAATTATGCCTGGAACAGAATTATTTTAGTTTCAATGATAAGATTTACAGCAGTACTGAAGGCTTAATTATGGAAAACCCTCTGAGCCCTTTGTTGGCTGAAGTATTCATGGATAATTTGGAACAGTTAATTCATAATCATCCTGTTAGTCGACACTTCGTTTATTGGTTTAGATATGTGGATAATATTATTTGTTGTTTCACTGGTACTCTTAGACAACTAGACTGCTTTCAAACAGTCATTAACACTTTACACCCTAATATAAAATTCAATTTAGAGATGGAAAAAGATAACTCAATTAACTATTTGGATTTGAAAATAACAAAAGTGGATAACAAACATAATTTTTCAATTTTTCGCAAACCATCGCACACTGATAGCGTCATACATAGTACTTCCCTACATCCTTTCCAACACAAAATGGAAGTTTTCAATAGTATGGTACATCGTTTAGTAAATATTACAATTTCAAACGCCAATTTTAACATCGAGAAAAATATAATGAAAGAAATTTATGTAAATAATAATTATGATCCCAATATTATAGACAATATGATAGATAAAAAGTTTTTCAAAAATGCGATTAACCAGGTGTACCTCCTTACTAAATATAATATCAAATATAACAGCCTCACTTCCATCGAAAATTCAAGTAAAAAACTTAAATCTCTCTTATCTAAGCACAACATTAACATTGCTTATCGCACCGGTAATAAATTAGGAAATCATATAAAAAAGAATAAATCCAAAGTTCATAAAGATAATAAATCAGGAGTTTATAAAATTAATTGTGGCGATTGTGATAAGTTTTACATTGGTAGAACTGTCAGAAGTTTTCAAACTAGAATTTCAGAACACAAACGTAGCTTTGTTAATCAAAAGTCGGATTCACATTATGCAAACCATTTAATCCAAGAAAATCACACATTCAATTTCGATTTTAAAATATTAAATACTGAAAGTAAGGGAATTAAACTTAATTTTTTAGAATCATTACAGATAAATAAATACAAGCATTCCGGTCTCTTATTGAATAGCCAAATCGATCATACTTGAAGCCCCCTTCTTAATATTTTCAAAATTACCGAACTACCTGACTAGCAGTTCAGAATTGGTTTTTCCTTTTCTAATAATTATTTGTAACCATCTTTGTATTTACCCCTTCTACATAATTTGTTATTTCTTGTTTTCGATATAACAGAGAATCATAGTTAGTTTGCCATTAGCATCTGAAGAAGGTGAAGTTCCACCGAAACGTGCGTCATGCGTTATTTTTTTTTATAATAAATGTGTAAATTGTTATTTTTAACGATTGTTTCAATATATTATATAATTAAATCTAAAAGTGAAATGCTAATAGAGATTGAAATTATCAAAATTTACTGGTTCGAATTAACTGGAATTTAATATGGAAAAAAGAACGAGAGGTGTAGTAGGACACCTAGTTGGGACGATGTTCTCTTCGCTGTATTATATCATTCATTGAATTGCAGTCACAATCGAATGAATTAACAACTTGTGAGAGTAAAATAATAGATATTTATTTTATCAGGAGTATAAGGTATACATCACGTGACTGAGTAGGTATGTTTAAATCCCTGCGAGTCACATAATGTACCTTACACTCCAAATAAAATACAATGTTTAATTTTCAAAAGATTTGCATTTGAAAATCGAAAAATTCGTGGATATTAAAAGTGTATATAATCTAATTAAACCTCCTGTATAAAAAATTAACGATGGACAAATAATTTGGCTTGAATCCATGGCAATGTCAGTAAATTAAATTAAATGACATCGATAATTTCATTTTTCTACGAATGTCAATAAAAACCATCATTCTATGTTCAAAAGTAATTGCGGAACATAGTGCATTGTTTTATGCCCATTTTCATTGTGCTTCTATCACCATGGTGAGTGAACTACAAAATTCACATTGTGCACGGGTATTTTCACAAAGGTGGCGTGAACCAGCGCCGCGTCCACAGCCATAGAAAGTAAATGACAACTATCATTATTTCGAATATTATTGAGCTTAAAGTGTTTTAAGTAGTTCAAAACATTATTTATTATGGAAAGTACCGATATCGAATTTAGTTCAACACCACCTAGTATTTTAGAGGAAGCAAATGTCGCGTCATTAAATTTGGTGCCAGAAAAATCCAAACAAAAATACACACTTTCTTATAATTTATTTATGGAGTGATGCAAAGAACGTAAAACTAGTTCCTGCTCTGAAAATGTTTTGATGGCTTACTTTGGTAACTTAACGAGTAAATTTAAATCTTCTACTTTATAGTCACACAACAGTATGCTAAAAACTATGCTAAATATTAACAAAGGAGTGGATATAAGCTGTTACTCAAAATTGCGAGCATTTTTGAAACGCAAATCTGATGGCTACAGAGCAAGAAAATCCAAGGTATTTACCACAAATGATACCGACAAGTTCATTAAAGAGGCCCCGGACAGCATTTACCTTTTGGCCAAGGTAAGATAATGATATATTTAGGCAGAATAAGTACTAAATTTGTCAAAATCCTACTTTCTATAGAAACCTAAGTGGCAGAATATTATAGTTTTTTTTTCTGTTACAGGTTGTGCTTGTCATGGGAGTAATGGGTGCTTCGAGAAGAGATGAATTGTATAGAATGAAAGTCAATGATCTCGAAGATTTGGGTTCCGCCATCTTAGTTAAAATTCAGTACACCAAAACAAAAACTTCCCGAAAATTCACAGTAACGGGGGAATATTCCAACATCGTTAAAAAGTATTGGAGTATGCGACCAGTTGGTGTTACAGATAATTCTTTCTTTGTTAACTATCAAAAAGAAAAATGCACTACTCAAAAAGTTGGCATCAATAAGGTGGGAAATATGGGGAAGCAAATTGCTACATTCCTTAAACTACCGAATCCGGAACTTTACACGGGTCATTGTTTTCGCCGATCTTCGGCAACAATTTTGGTAGATAGTCGAGAAGATATAACAACACTAAAATGGCACTGGGGCTGGCGTTCGACAGCGGTAGCTGAAGGCTACATCGAGGAATCTCTGACAAATAAAAACAACGTAGCCAAGAAAATTATGGAGTCGATTAATCAACCAATCAATCTTCCATCTACATCGATATCAAATAATGTAGAAAATAATGTCAACCTATCTTTAAAAAATGCCGATTCAAATTCTCCAAAAATTGTGTTCAATAACTGTTCTAATAATACATTAAATATTAATAACAAATAAGAAATCTGTACGTTTTCCAATTTCAACTTCCTTATATCTAATTGTGTTGATTTTTTAAAGTGATGAAAACTAATAAAAGCATATAAAATATTTCAGACAAACTCTCTAGTTTTTTTTTGTGGAACGTCAGATTGACATTTTTTGACATCTTGAAAAGAAAAATATTAGTAATCCCATTTTATGTAACAGTAACATTCGTAGAAAAAGTATAGTGTAAAACTCGCATGGAATGACCATTTCCTACTCGTATGATTTTCAGCACTCGCCTGCGGCTCGTGCTGAAAACGTCATACTCGTAGGAAATGCATGTCATTCCATGCTCGTTGTACAATATACTATTTTCTCCGATCGTGGGAAAAGTGACACTATTTTGACCTGTCTTCTATGCGAAAAGCTCAACATTCCAGAATAGTGGTCAGTTGCTAAGCAATTAGAAAATAACAGTGCGGTAATATTCTTACCGCACGGCTGTAGCGTGCGGTAATGTAACAAATGGATTATTACATTAAAATGAAACAAAGTATGGTTTTAATTTTTATAATTGTTGTTAATATTTACATTTTTTGTATCCTGTAGCTTGACGTTTTAAAACTGCTCTCAGTTTTTGGTACTGGGCAATATTAATATTATTTTTAACAGACAAAGTTGATCGAAGAATGGAATAATGTGCCCACAACGTCGAAAATTTTATTGTTTTAGCCAATTCAGCAACATACGCCATCAGTACATTCTCAGAAAAGGATAAACTGTTGTTTTTTCTACAAAAATTCATGAAGCGTTGGTACGCAAGTTCATACTTCTCTCTGGATTTCGCCGGAAGTAAATTAAGTGAAGCCACGTTCGCGGCTTTTACTAGTTCAGGAGCCGTGCAAGACAACAAATAATCACTATCAGTGTTCATGTTTACTAATTCTTTTTCAATTCCTTATAAAATACAACGAATCAAACAAAACCAGCTTTGAAATTATTTTACTTTTGTCATAACAGAGTAATTTCCATGGTTACTACTTCTATATTTCAATATGAACATAGAGAAACCTATTTAAACTTACTTGATTACATCTTGGATGAAATATTTTTCAATTAATTAATTTTTTAAATGTAAATCAACGATCGGAGAAAAAATAGTATGTATAATTCGTGGGAAAAGCATATTCCCAGACTCCTGTGTTACCAGACTCGTCGCTACGCTCCTCGTCTGGTAATTATCACAGTCGTTTGGGAATATTATGCTTTTCCCACTAATTATACAATATACTATTCTCGAGAAAAATAGGCCCGTATTCAATTATGCTAAGATACTGTAGTAAGACTGATGAATCTAGTACACCATCCACGCCACCAAGAGTTGCAGCAGCAGCAAAATTAGCAATGCAGCAGCTATTACCAACAAAATCCGCGGCCGTAGAAGCGTCGTATCAAAGATTTCTGAATAATTGCCAGCGAGAAAATATAAGAAAAATGAGTTACTTTGTGTTTTATTTTAGATATAAAAATATGATAAAAAAGATATGTGACATTATACAGGGTGGGCCATCCATAACTTTCCACCCCGAATTTTGAGTTTTGGGATGGAATAACGAAAAAACGCTCGGACAGGTCGAATTTTGTTGAAAGGGGGACAAATAAGGGTATTCAAATGAGTTTGATATCACTACCCCTCTAGCCGCAACCCCTAACAGCTCTCATTTTTGAATAGGGAAAAGGGGTCGAGCAGCACCTTGTTGGAAAGGCAGTTCAATTTTCTGCATGAGTGTATTTTTTTTTCATCGCTTATTAATTATTATACAGAGTGACTCAGTATTGCATCAATAACTTTCACACGCCGAATTTGGATCTTTGAGATGGAAAAAACGCTCGGACGGGTCAAATTTTGTTGAAAGGGGGACAAATAAGGGTGTTCAAATGAGTTTGATATCACTACTCCTCTAGCCGCAACCCCTAACAGCTCTCATTTTTTTTAAAAGTCTGAAATAACTCAATAAATTCTCATTTTCAAACAGCTTCTCCATCTCAATATCAACGAAATCTGTTGTCGCCGCCTTTTTTTGCAATTTCTCGGTCACTACGCGTATGTCAAACACGTGTTGAAAATGCTAAAACCAAGAAAATAACTGAAAACGTGAAAACAATAATATTTACAAAGTAAATCGTGCGCTTTCGGTTAAATTGAAATAATTGCTGTTAGGGTAGCGGCTAGAGGGGTAGTGATATCGAATTCATTTTTTGACCCGTCCGAGCGTTTTTCCATCTCAAAGATCCAAATTCGGCGTGTGGAAGTTATTGATGCAATACTGAGTCACTCTGTATAATAATAAAGCGATGAAAAAAAAATACGCTCATGCAGGAAATTGAATTGCCTTTCCAACAAGGTGGTGCTCAACTGCTTTTCCCTATTCAAAAATGAGAGCTGTTAGGGGTTGCGGCTAGAGGGGTAGTGATATACAACTCATTTGAACACCCTTATTTGTCTCCTTTTCAACAAAATTTGACATGTCCGAACGTTTTTTCGTTATTCCATCCCAAAGCTCAAAACTCGGGGTGGAAAGTTATGGATCGCCCACCCTGTATAAGATACCTGCATTGTTGCATTTCGAAAATAAGCCAATAAATTGAATTAAAGTTGAGCGGCGTGTAAGTGTTATACTCCGGCAGAGTATAACACAGCTTGAGCTAAAAGTCATAAAAGTGACATTTATACCGGCTCCAAACAATCAGCAAAATGACCATTATCTTACGTTTGAAAATAAAATATTAAATGTTTGAGAGTAAATTGCATTAAAAAAAGCAGGCTTTCAAAACGTATCCAGTTGGAAAAATCAATTTATTCAATTAAGAGTTTTTTCTTCAAATTCAAAGTAGTTTTCCATCTATTTAGATCACCAACTTTCAACCCTATTGCTTCAACATTGCGACCTCTATCGTGTATACAAGATGTATTTCCTCCCCTTTGGCTCTAGCCTCTTAACTGATTCGATCCAAAACTGATCTCATCCAAGATGACATACAAATCTATCTACCTAGGTCAAGCTACAGAGATTTTTTCATGTAAAAAATGTTAGAAGAAAACCAGCTACGCCATTGTTTGTCAAATAGTTCCATATGATATAGTGATTTGTTTTTCACTCGACTTTATTATTTATAACTTTGTTATTAACAATTTTATACAAAAATTTTTTTCAGTTTTTTGCTTATAAAAATGAAACTATCAGAGTAAACGTGATGGTGTTAATAGACTAATTGTAGAAAATGAAAAGACGAAGAAAATGAGAAGTGGGACGACTCGATCAGACCCTTAGTTTGAGAGAAAATCGGAAAAAAGCCGGCCAAAATGCAGTTTTTTCAAAAATTCTTAACTCGCTTATTTTTTGAGTTGTAGCGTAGATCCTCCGGCCAGTATTAGTTATTGATATAAACTTCATTTGTGCGAAGATCAGAAACTGTTCGATGCATAGTTTTTGATCTGTGGCCATTTGATTATGTTACTATGCAATTTTCCAACAGACCTGAATGCGACAGGTATGGTCCGATTTCAATTTAATAAAAAGATTTTGAAAGTAGAATTCTCATAGTTCAAAACGTTCATCTTGGCTTTTTATAAAAACGCTGAGAAATATGTTAAAAATGAAGCTGAACATGACAAAAAACGGCCGAGCGCGTGAGAGTGGTTGAAGAGTGGGGGTTTACAATTATTATCTGACAACGTTTAGAAATTACTGTCATGTTCAAAATGCCGACGCTTTCGAATGTCATACTTCTCCTTGCCTGCTGCTCTACCCCCACTCTTCAACTACTCTCACACGCTCGGCCGTTTTTCGTCATGTTCAGCTTTATTTTTAACGATTTGTACCAATGTCCTGCAACATGAAAAAACTATCTACCTACCAACTTTCAACTCTATTGCTCCAAAATTGAGCCTTCTATCGTGTAAACAAGATTTATTTCTTCCCCCGGGAGGTTCACCCCCAACCACTTCGTACCAAAACCAATCTCATCCAAGATATTATACGAAACTACCTACTCACAAACTTTCAACCATAATGTTCCAAAATTACGTCCTTTATCGTGTAAACAAAAAATAAAGTTTTTGGTGCCAAACATCAGAAAAAATCTTGGTATCAGTTCATACTTTGCTAATCGCACTCAATCTAATAAGTCAAAACTTGCGAAAAACAGAATTATCAATATAAGGATTTATATATTACCTACTACGAGTAAGAGTAAAAATCAAAACTATTTATAACAATGATCTTTTCAGGAGAACCAAGTTTACTAAGAATTGACTAGAATGGAAGAATATTCTAATTTGAGCAATGTTCATTGTGACATAATTTCTGATACTTATCAGTCTAATGCGCACCGAGATGATTCCAACAATTGACGGTTTGTTTATTCTGATCCGTAATTATCATTAGGTACACAGGTAGTAGGTTATCTGTTCATATCAATTTTCCACTCTAAAATTATACATAATATAAAATAAATAACCAATTCCAACTTAAATACAAAATTAACAAGAATATTTCTATACCTCGCATTTACGAATACAGCTGACATTTAAAGTGTAACTTATACATAGGTTTGCCATCACCTAAATTGCCGATGCCGGACAAAAATTTTAAAAACCCCGGACATTTCTGTGAAATTTTGTTTTTCCCCGGACACCCCGTGAAAAATTTTTTTTTGAATCAAATAAAATATCGTTTATATTTTAATTTTTCATTTATTCAAACTTCAAACCGCTTGTTTGCCATATAAACAGAACAACAAAAAACAAATAAAATTCTATTATACACAGTTTACAGTTTTCTCTTTTTTTTGGTATCATCAAATAAAAAACAACTCCTGACGATAATTTTTGGTAGATCAAAAATCAAATAGACTAGATTCTACATTGTAATAGTAAATTATAGGATAGGTCATCTAGTTCGGTTAGATAGGTTAGGTACCCAAAAGTCCAAATTATTTATTAACTATAAATCAAAAGTAAGCAACAAGTTTTAATTTTAACGAGATCATGTTCTTTTTACTAATTCAACGTAACTTGGAATTTTTCAGACTTGCCAATTTTTCCCAAAATGTCTTTATTTTTCATCATGAATTTGTAAAAGTCGGAGCAACTCAAGTCTTTAAAATAAGACTTTATTTTGATCAGAGAAGAAAGCGTATGTGTATTTAGCAAGTTTCTCTCCTTCCTCCATTACTAGCGACCCTGTACTGAAAAAACTCACTGTCCATTCGCATTGCATTTAATAGCTCATCTCCGTCACTGACACTCAAGCTTCACACACCCGGACACAAAATTTGTCCGGGTTTTACCCGGACATATTTTGAAAGCCCCGTCCGGACGACCCCCGGACGCCCCCTAAACTAGGACAAATCCGGGGAAACCCGGACGGATGGCAACCCTACTTATACATTACTTTCTCTTATTTTTGGGCCTAGTTTTCATTTGCTTAATTTCTGGAGTGTAACGTGCGATTTGGAACTTCATGCTAAGAACTTTCAGAAACAGTAAAGTTATTAATATTTTTAAACTCTTTAATTATTCGATACATGTTTAATTATTTGTCTGATAATAGATATACCATTTTTGAGAGAAAAAATTTATATCACCAATTTTTTCAGGAATTTCTTCTCTCATGGATATTGTCATTATTTTAAAAATAGTGTACCTACTCTGGTAGAAGCATAGAACATTGAGAATTATTTCCTGTTGTTGCTCATAGATGCCAGTGTGATACTAATAAACCTTCAGATGCAGTGAGTAGGAGTAAAGAATAAGAAGACAATTAACTAATTACTAATTTTCGAGTGACCAAAAGGAAAGATTTATTATCGAAAAAGTTGTGTATTTTAAGAAAGTTTGCGTGAGTAGCCATGTCTTCATTAATCAACAATATATAGTGTGGAAATACTAATATTTCTATATTGGAATTAACACATTCAGATGCATTGGAAGATATTATGACGTTTTTAATTTTTCGAACAATTATCCTTGATTGAACTCGCATTGTTATAACGATGCTAGTCGATAGATTCACTCCCAATTTTCTTTAGTCATACTTTCCCCAAATATCATAGACTATATACAAGTTTTCCTACTTCATATTGCCTGCTATTGCTAAGGAAAGTCAAATAAATATATATTTCTATATAACATTCATATAGTTTCGGACCTCTTTAAATATTATTTGCAATTTTTCTGGAATAAGGTCACTTGTAAGATATAATATTTATTGAAATAACTATCTTACTACTTATAACTACTGAAAATTTGCTTATAGTCGAAACGCGTAAGCAAATACATAGTTAGATAATTATTATAATAAATATTGTGTGATATAATGTGACCTTAGCCCAGGAAAATGATGAACAAAAAAAAAATTATATATATATATATATATATATATACAGTGGCGGATTTAAGGAAAAAGGCCCAGTGGGCAAAATTTCTTCAGGCCCCCCCCCTCATAAAATTATGTTGTGTCAGGTGTTCCATGGAAAGCGAAAGATATAGACGGTATGTTTTAAGAATTTAATGAATATAAAAATGTTTTCATTTATTCATCGAGCATTATAAAAATTGTAGGTATTCTTTTTTACATCGAGAAAAATTACAGATTTTTGGAACCTCTTTTTCTTTTTTTTTTTTCGTAGACATTTTAAATAACTGATTGACTACAAAAGTTATTCGATTTTATATTTAATTTACAATATATCATGAACAACGTAACGTAACATAACTACAGTTATCAAGCATTGCAATTATTCTGATAACCGGGGGCCCTGAATGAAAATTGAACTTGTGCTGTCCACAAGGACTCACTGAAACATTTTTTCAACAAAAAAATTAAAAAAAAAGGAATCTAAGGTGGAAGGAAGGAATTTCAGCAAGAGGGGTCCTGAAAGCCTTTCGTGTGTGTGTGTGTGTGTGTGGGTGGGGGGGGGGTTGGCAGTGGGCAAGCGCGCTTTTGGCCACCTGTTAAATCCACCAATGTATATATATATATATATATATATATATTTTATTTTCCAGCAAGATGCTCAATAACTGGTTTTTGGAGGATTGTTGCGATGTCCCAATTTCATTAGAGGGTTGATTATGTTTACGTAAATTAGATTAGGTTGATGCTAAGGAAGTTTCTTGGCATATTTTTTTTTTCCTGAAAGTATTAAATTTTATATAGAGATTTTAATTTTTTTTGGTTTTTGAAGACTTCGCGCCTGAATAGCTCCTTCAGATCGAGTCAGATCGTCGGTGTTAGGGAATTGCTTTATTGGTGGTTTCAACTTTCTTAAAATTCACTTTTTATGCAGGGATTTCTCAAAATATGTGGAGATATAATCGTGTTCTTCAACTTATTGATATAAACCACTGATAACTTGATAACCAACATTATTATGCTGAAAAGTTCATAATGTATACGGATTTTCAATTTTCAAAATTTCAAAAACTATATCCCAAATTTTCGATTGCCAGAAGGTCAAATTTAGAATGAAAATTAGAAGTGCTATGTGCACTTCCGGCAGCCTAACATATAAACATATTTTCCTAACTTTGAATATCGAAAGTAGTTCCAGGAATACACGACCTCCAAAACTCCCAATCAAAAAACAAAAAATAATTGAATCATTTCCGGATTTCCCGGAGCTGCTTGGTAAACAGTGATCATTGTTTTGATTCGTGATCGCTCCATTATATTCAATATTTCGGACATCTGTTTCCGTAAACATCTGTGATTGGTTATGATACTTGAGAGAAGTTGTACTTATATCTGATATTTAATTTCTTGGGTAGGGCATTTCCCATTTGTCGAATTTCCATAGGTGAGTTGATTCTGTGAATCAACTATCTCAGTCGATTTTGATGAAGGTTGAATCTTTAGATCATGATTTATTAGAATGCATAAAAACGCAAATTAGGTTACTCGGCTAATTTGATTCACATTCGATTCCGATAGGAAACATAAATTCTATAAACTATTGAGACAGACGATTGAGATATTGTCTAAACGTCGAATGATGTAATATAATACAAAAGTCTATAATATATATTTTTGCATTGCTTGATCTTTCATTTACCTATTATACGGCTGCTGTTTCATTTGTTGAAAGTACTTATAAGTGGTTGGATGATGGTCTATGTGTCGCTGGTCTGTGTTTCGACCTAAAGCGTGCATTCGATTGCTTGTCTATACCATTTATAATGAATAAGTTATATAATTTATGATTCAGAGGAATCTTTTCAGAGTGGTTGCATAGCTTCCTGGTGGAAAGATCAATGGTCGTCAGAGCGGGTGACTCATATTCGAGCAAATTTAGTATCGACATTGGTGTCCCTCAAGGATCTGTATTAGGGCCTCTTCTGTTCATATTGTTCGTTAATGATTTACCTCAACATCTCAATTTTTATGAATTAATGAAACTGATTCTATTTGCCGATGATACATCTATCGCCGTAGCATCTAGAAATATTAATGAACTCCTTTCTTGCTGCAGCATACTGATAAGGAGCTTCATGGACTGGTGTAGTGCTAATGCGCTCATTGTCAATGTGGAAAAAACTAAGATCATTTCTTTCGGAATCAGGGACACTGATCCATTGACCCTCCAGTTGGAAGATGTGAAAATTTCTTCTTCGGAAATAGTTAACAGTACTTTGAGATGGTGTGAACACATTAATGTATTGAGTGAAAAGTTGAATGCATCCTATTATGCTATAAATAAATTAAAAGTGTGTTTGCCATCCAAGTCAATTTTAGATGTGTACTACAGTTTGGTATACAGTCATCTGCAATTCAACATATTGTTATGGGGGGATTCAGTTGACGTAGATAGGATTTTTTTTAGCACAAAAAAGGATAATGCGTATGATCTTTAACATCAGCCCACTTTCCTCCTGTAGACCGCTCTTCATCAAACATCACATTTTGACGGTCCCTTGTATTTATATATACAAATGTCTGTTGTTTATGAAACGTAATATTGGAAGTTTTAATGGATTGTCGAACTATCACAATTATTGTACTAGAAACTTTGAAACATTGTGTCTACCTCAACATAGGACAACGAAAGTTGAACTCTCCCCATCTTATAAGGGCATTAAAATTTTCAATAATTTACCAGATGAAATCAAGAGATTGTATGAGTTAAAATTCAAAAAAACCATTAAACATATATTGATTGAAAAATCTTATTATAGTATAGCGGAATACTTTGCGGATGGCTATTTTGCATAAATTGTGTTGGCCTATTTTGTAGTACTAGTATATCACATTTATTTTGATCAGTTGTGTTCATTTTTCCTTTTACTAGGAACTTACCTCATTTTACCTGTCCTATATATTCTCATTTTGTAATGTCGAAGGGATTAATAAAGAATTATTATTATTATTATTATATATATATTTTTAAAATGTGTTGTTCTTAGTATAAGGTCACATTAATTAGTGGAGAGGCGTACACAATTTCTTTATCAGGCAGAGAGAAGTGAGCGCCTTGTTTTGGAAGCAAATATCAAAATTGTCAACTTATTAATTAATTGTGATTTTAGTTTGACGAAAAGAAATTTTTAGAATTATTTTTGTAGTTAGACAGAAAGTGATAAGACTTAGTAATTGTTCAATTGAACAATTTGAAGAAGAATTTTAAATTTTATTTCATTAACACTTTTTTTAGATGGTAGACCAGAAAAAATTATCATTAAAAAGTAAAAAATATATATTTTTATGCAAAACAAATTCCCTTGTTAATTTTTAAAATGTGTGTAAAAATAACAATTTAGGGTTCCAGATTCCCCCTCCCATCATTTGCGAAGCTTTAAAAATGGCATAAAACTCAACATTTTGATTCTGATTCTTAAAAAAATTTCTAGCGGAGGACCTTCAGAGCCCCAGCTTTATTAGGGGTTCAGACCCCCGGTAAAGCAATCTCACATTAATGTGTCCCGGTTTCACTAACCAAAAATATGGCAAGTCTATATATATATATATATATATATATATATATATATATATATATATATATATATATATATATATATATATATATATATATATATATATATATATATATATATATATATATATATATATATAAATATATATATATATATATATATATATATATATATATATATATATATATATATATATAGATATATATATATATATATATATATATATATATATATATATATATATATATATATATATATATATATATATATATAGGTTTAATACCACGAAAGTAGTTGTACAGTGAGAAAAGAGAATCAGATTCATTAAATTTTTAGTGAATGGAAATAAAGAGAATGGAGTGACACAGTTCAATGGCAAATTGAGATCAAAAAGTAAGTAACTTGATTGTAAAATTTCCCATCTATCAAACGATATTAGCAATGACCTGACTTGCTCTTTTAATGTAAGTAGGTTATCTATTTTCAGTTGCGTGGTTAACACCACGCGAATCTTGGAATTAAAAACGTCATACTTGTTATCTTTAGCAAAATAAATTATTTGTAAAGGAGTAAGATTTAAATAATTGCAAATTCAATTCTGAGTGAGGTATTCTCTTGAAATTTGGATATTTGAATAATGATAGGAATTAATAGATAACTCTATTGTACAATTCCGTATTAATCTAAAGACATTAGCATTTATTTGATTTGATCAAAATTGAGATTTAATCAAAAGCACCAAAAAATTAAAAATTTACCACTTTATCAATTATCTGTGAAATATATATATATATATATATATATATATATATATATATATAATAAAGTATAAACTTTAAAATAAAAACACTTGGCTTATGTTTCACAATAAAAAATCTTTAGATACTGTACTTAGCAGTAATAAAAAGTCGACATGTTTCGAGCTATGAACTCATTATCAAGACTGACAACAGGAGAGTATTGCATCGTAATTTATAAAACAGACAAAAGCAAAGGTGATACCTGAAAATCAATTTGTTCGTTTACAAGGGGTAATTGACTATTATGGGCGGAACTTATTTCGATAATTTCGAGAAGGTCAAGACGTTTACCCTTGTTACCTGAATGTAACAATTTGGTTTTGTTGAAATCCAGGAAGTGATTGAATTTTATACAATGTTCAGAGAAGCCAGTGGTATTTTTATTTTGTAAAATTGACTTTTTATGTTCTTCAACACGAATATTTATATTCCTTCCTGTCTGTCCAATATAGAAAGCAGGACATTCGTCGCAAAATATTTTGTAAATACCACTGTTTTCTCCGATGTTAGATTTTTCTTTATTATTGACCAAGAGTGACTTCAAGTTTCTTTTATTTGTACAAATTGTTTTAACGTTATTTTCGATAGTCTGTTACAAATTTTGCTACTCAAATTAGGCACATAATTTATTGGGAAGTATTTTTGTTCTTCATTAATAGTTTGCGTGGGGTATATTGAATGCAACAGATACTTTCTTCGTTTTTTCCCAATGAGCTTGTCGATAAGACTTTCATTGTAACCGTTATTGATGGCTAATAATTTAATTGTATTAACTTCAGTTTGAAAATTTGTTTCCGATAATGGAATCGTGAACAACCTATGTATGAACGAATGAAAAGCACTGAGTTTTATTTTAATGTGTTGGTTACTGTCGCTGTGAATTAAAGTATGTGTGAAGGTTGGTTTTCTATAAATGTTGAAAGTAAGAGAATTCAAATTCCTAGCAATCTGAACGTCTAAGAAATTCAAGGTACCGTTTTCGTTTTCTACTTCTTTTGTAAATTGAATCGAGTTGTAGAAAGTATTTATATATTTATTATCTAACTGCCTATCTGTACCGGTCCAAATACAAAAAATATCATCTACATAACGTCTCCATAATAAAACGTTAGTAATTAAATTATTATCAGTATTGAAAATTTTTTCTTCTAAGTTATTCATGAAAATTTCACTCAACAAAGGCGATAACGGTGAGCCCATGGGCAATCCGTCTTCTTGTTTGTATATTATATTATTAAATTTGAAATAACTCTGTTTCAAACATAAGTTTAAGGCAGACATTGTTTCGTTGACTGCTTGAGTTGTTAAATTTGGGTTCATCTCTAGATATCGCTTAACAATATTTTTAACTTCTTGAGTTGGCGTAGAAGGAAATAAGTTGATAACGTCAAATGAAATTAATTTAGCATTTGAAGGAATTTTGATTTGAAGTTTGTCACTCTCAAGAGTGACAAACTTCAAGTTAAACAATTTTATAGTAGAGTCCATAATTTCACAAATACCGAATTTAGTAACAATGAAATAGAATTATTGAATAAAGGTTTGAAATATTGCCCACATTTCAATAATAAAAATGATATTAAACATTTAGCCGTCAGCACTGAATTAGCTTTAAATTCGTCTTTAATTAAGAATTTGAATTTTGAAAAAACTATATGCGCGGAAGTCATAAATAAATATAAATGCAGAAATAACAATAATTTAGAATGAAAAACTATAAAACAGTTGAGAACAAAAATTCAGGATAATAATTTGGTTATATGCAAAGCGGACAAAGGAAATACTGTAACTATCATAGATAAAAATACCTACATTGAAAAATCTGAAATCCTATTTAATACAGATAAATTCTCAAAACATAAAATAGATCCCACTAAAAAATTCCAAAATGAAATAAAATCATTCATCAAGAATAGTAAAATCTTATTTTCAGATATTAACACTTTTTTCTTAACTTCCATGAACCCACGCACCCCGGTTTTATATACTTTACCAAAAATACATAAAATTGATTGCCCGATGCGTCCAATAGTATCTTATATTAACGCTCCTGCGTATAAATTATGTCAGTATTTGAATAAGAAATTACCCACCTTAATTCAATTCAATCCGGCGTATAGCATTAAAAATTTTATTCAGTTAGTTAATCATCTTAAGAATATCAAAATTCCTTCAAATGCTAAATTAATTTCATTTGACGTTATCAACTTATTTCCTTCTACGCCAACTCAAGAAGTTAAAAATATTGTTAAGCGATATCTAGAGATGAACCCAAATTTAACAACTCAAGCAGTCAACGAAACAATGTCTGCCTTAAACTTATGTTTGAAACAGAGTTATTTCAAATTTAATAATATAATATACAAACAAGAAGACGGATTGCCCATGGGCTCACCGTTATCGCCTTTGTTGAGTGAAATTTTCATGAATAACTTAGAAGAAAAAATTTTCAATACTGATAATAATTTAATTACTAACGTTTTATTATGGAGACGTTATGTAGATGATATTTTTTGTATTTGGACCGGTGCAGATAGGCAGTTAGATAATAAATATATAAATACTTTCTACAACTCGATTCAATTTACAAAAGAAGTAGAAAACGAAAACGGTACCTTGAATTTCTTAGACGTTCAGATTGCTAGGAATTTGAATTCTCTTACTTTCAACATTTATAGAAAACCAACCTTCACACATACTTTAATTCACAGCGACAGTAACCAACACATTAAAATAAAACTCAGTGCTTTTCATTCGTTCATACATAGGTTGTTCACGATTCCATTATCGGAAACAAATTTTCAAACTGAAGTTAATACAATTAAATTATTAGCCATCAATAACGGTTACAATGAAAGTCTTATCGACAAGCTCATTGGGAAAAAACGAAGAAAGTATCTGTTGCATTCAATATACCCCACGAAAACTATTAATGAAGAACAAAAATACTTCCCAATAAATTATGTGCCTAATTTGAGTAGCAAAATTTGTAACAGACTATCGAAAAATAACGTTAAAACAATTTGTACAAATAAAAGAAACTTGAAGTCACTCTTGGTCAATAATAAAGAAAAATCTAACATCGGAGAAAACAGTGGTATTTACAAAATATTTTGCGACGAATGTCCTGCTTTCTATATTGGACAGACAGGAAGGAATATAAATATTCGTGTTGAAGAACATAAAAAGTCAATTTTACAAAACAAAAATACCACTGGCTTCTCTGAACATTGTATAAAATTCAATCACTTCCTGGATTTCAACAAAACCAAATTGTTACATTCAGGTAACAAGGGTAAACGTCTTGACCTTCTCGAAATTATCGAAATAAGTTCCGCCCATAATAGTCAATTACCCCTTGTAAACGAACAAATTGATTTTCAGGTATCACCTTTGCTTTTGTCTGTTTTATAAATTACGATGCAATACTCTCCTGTTGTCAGTCTTGATAATGAGTTCATAGCTCGAAACATGTCGACTTTTTATTACTGCTAAGTACAGTATCTAAAGATTTTTTATTGTGAAACATAAGCCAAGTGTTTTTATTTTAAAGTTTATACTATATTCTTTATGATGTTTCACCAAGTGATGTGCGAGAATTCAATCTCAGTTAATATATATATATATATATATATATATATATATATATATATATATATGTATATAAAAATATATATATATATATATATATATATATATATATATATATATATGTATATAAATATATATATATATATATATATGTATATAAATATATATATATATATATATATATATATATATATATATATATATATATATATATATATATATATATATATATATATATATTTATTTTTCACTTGTATATTATATGATTATTTCACCTTGGATACGGTTGCTATAAATACACTCATTATGCCCTAGGGCGTTATGAGCGGGCAATATGGATCATAACGTCCGCTCATTGTACGAGGAGAAATTAAGCAACTTCCATTGATTAAATACTTCATAATCCTTGTCGTATACGACTCTGGATTTCTCCGGCAATTAATTATTCGCAGCTTTGGCTACATTTTCTATGATATTCTCAGGTAAATTCATTTTCATTTCCATTATTTCTATAAGACTACACAAAGAAAGCAGCAATGACATTCACTAAATATGATGACAAAAATATTCACAAACCTCAAAATATCAACAAATGACATGCCTACTATGAGAAGGAAAATGGAAAGTATAGGAGCAATGAACCGATTTTAAAATCGATTTTGCATTACAATAAAATAATTTTTTCGTGAAAAATAAAATCTTGTATGCACAACGTGCGTTACTAGATCCTAACGTCCATCGGCAACATTCATCCCTCAGGCCAAAGGCCCTCGGGCCGAATGTTTTCCTCCGGGCGTTAGGATTTATATAACGCACTTGGTACATAAATAACTGATTATATATATATATATATATATATATATATATATATATATATATATATATATATAATATAAAAATTTCTGTGTGTCGTAAAACCCAAAATTCAACCATCAGATTTTGAATTGTATCTGTCGTATACGAGGTGTATTCAAAAAATTATTTTTTGATCAAGAGTAAACTACCATATTTATCTATATATCTAAAATTTTAATAATACCATCTAGGTAAGGATTAAAAATAATTTTCGTATATTCAATATTGTTTATTCACAATAAAAATACTTTTTTTCTACGATAAAACTCAAAGTTTGGGTTTGGACAGGCGTAATTAGTCAAGGAACATTACCTCTTGAACTTAAGCTTTAAGTATTATCATGTTATCACAGAGAAATTTTAAAAATTTTTTAAATAAACAATTTTGAATATTTGAAAATAATTTTCAATCTTCACCCAATCAAAAAAGTATATACATATATATATATATATATATATATATATATATATATATATATATATATATATATATATATATATATATACAGAGGCTTCGACTCATAAAAATATTGGGGGGGGGGGCATACCAGGGGAAATTTTCCAGTTTTAATGTTTTTTTTTAAGCATTTTAGAGTCATATAATCAACATTAGAACCCCGAAAACTCGACTTTCAATAACTCGACACTCCGGAAAACTCGACAAGCCTGACACATTTTTTGTCCTTGAAAAACTTAACACACACGCTATTTTCGTGAAAAGCTAATTTAATTTAGAGTAATAATTATGCTTTTAGACTATTACAGAGCAGTGAATATATAGCTCTGAAAAGACTGAAATTATATTTCAATAAATCCTAAACTAGCATTAAAAGAATAAAACATTTGATTAATAAGTGAAATAGCTAATTTAAGCATACTTTGAATAAGTCTCAGGGTTCATTAAATAAAAACAATATTTCAAAGTTAATGCCTTAAAAATATTTGAGTATTATAAAATATGAATAAATAATATGTGAGTATGTATTTGAAAATAAATAATACAGTACATTAGTGATATAGTAATACAGTACTAAACTAGTACTAATATTTCGGAACTGAAAATTTAACATTCTGTATGTATTTAATTCTCTATTTCATAAAGATTTTCAATATTGCTCTAAATTAGTGAATGATTAAAATGAAAATGACAACATAATTTTGTAATTTTACAAAGCATGATATAATATTCTTAAATTTAAGGGGGCTCTGGCCCCCTCAGGCACGACTATATATATATATATATATATATATATATATATATATATATATATATATATACATACATATATATATACATATATATATATATATATATATATATATATATATATATGTATATATATATATATATATATATATATATATATATATATATATATATATATATATGTATATATATATATATATATATATATATATATATATATATATATATATATATATATATATATATATATAGCAACAATTTTCAACTTTGGAGATCCATGAAATGAAAAAACACTCAAATTATAATAGGTAACATTTACATTTTTGGTTTTCGGTAATTTTTTATTGGATCAAAAGACGAATTTTTATTTTCGTATCACAAGTAGATCAGCCAAGTTTCAACAGATATTTTTTCAATTATGTCTGCTAATTGCAGTCTCAAGAAATTAATAGTCCATTCAAATGTTAATAAATCCTCGTCGGCTCGGATCAACAAACTGTTCGAGGTTAGATCCAAAAGTTACATAATTATAATAACTCATCTTCAGTATGAGATCGTCTTTGACTTTGAAAATGTGTGGTTTATTATGAGCATAAATATTATGATGTGGAAAATTTTTGTTTACGCATGACTTTATTAAAATTGTTCAAATTAATTTTACATACGTTGGTCAATTACTCACTTGAGTGATGATTGTTTAATGAGCAGAACAAATATTAGGTAGCGAATTCAAGGAAAAATTTTCAATTTAATTGGTTTTTCTCCTGTGGAATACTTCTAACAACAACTTAAAATTTTCTTTGTGTTGATGAATGATTTGATTTTTGCGTTTAATTGATAATTAGTTATAAAAAACTATGGGCTCCGGAGAAATGAAAATTCAAATTTTTATTGGATTAAATTTTTCTCCTATTTTCTGTGTAATTTTTTCATGCTTTCATACATTTTCACTTCCATATTTTCATATTCCTCATATCCAAATGATGATATTCAATGTGCTTATATATAATACTAAATAAATAATTGCTTTGCCAAATTCAACTTCCCAAAATGCAGGCGGCCGAAGGCCGCATTTTGGCAAACTTATGAAGATAAGGAGATCGGCCCCGAATCGCCCGAAGGGCCCCCCGATCGCCCGAAGGGCCCCGTCGATCGCCCACGTCCTTTCCGTAGTGCTTAGGCTACGTCTCGCCTCGATCCGAGACGCCGATTTTCGATATCGAACGTTTGAAGTTTGACGTTTCTCCGAAATTCGCGAAAACGGCTGCATTCTCGACACTTAAGAACTATTTTCGCTTCAAATGGACACGAATTCACGTGACCGCCTTTCGAGCCGACAGTTGGACGGGTCGAATTCTATCGAGAAGTTTCGGCACGGCGAGGTTCAACGGGTATAGTAGTATCCTACCGATTCCGCACAGACTACGATTGACAGTGAGCAGATGGCGCGCCCGTTCGACAGAGGCAGGGACGGGCTCAGCACTCGACGCGTCGCGTACCGTTCGACAGAGGCAGGGACAGGCTTTGCACTCATCGTGGTTCGGGAAACTATATTTTCATCCATCTATAGTTTTCACGGATCTATTTAGTAGGCGGGGGAGCCTCTCACTAGTAGAAATACTATTCTTATAACGATATTTTCGCTCGAAATGTAATGAAAAAACATGAGCAGCAGTGCTCCATTACTAAGGTCCCGTTTTACGATAGTCTGTTACAAATTTTGCTACTCAAATTCGGCAGAAAATTTATTGGGAAGTATTTTCGCAAACTATTAATGAAAAACGAAAATAAATCCCAATAAATTATGTGCCGAATTTGAGTAGCAATATTTGTAACAGATTATCGAAAAATAACGTTAAAACAATTTGTACAAATAAAAGAAACTTGGAGTCATTCTTGGTCAATAATAAAGAAAAATCTGACATCGGAGAAAACAGTGATGTTTACAAAATATTTTGCGACGAATGTCCTGCTTTCTATATTGGACAAACAGGAAGGAATATAAACATTCGTGTTGAAGAACATGAAAAGTCAATTTTACAAAATAAAAATACCACTGGCTTCTCCGAACATTGTATTAAATTCAATCATTTCCTGGATTTCAACAATACCCAATTGTTGCATTCAGGCAACAAAGGAAAGCGCCTTGACCTTATTGAGATTCTTGAAATAAGTTTCGTCCATAATAGTAAATAACCCCTTGTAAACGAACAAATTGATTTTCAGGTATCACCTTTGCTTTTGTCTGTCTTATAAATTAGTATGTAATACTCTCCTGTAGTCAGTCTTGATAATGAGTTCATAACTCGAAACATGTCGACTATTCGTTACTGCTAAATACAGTATCTAAATATTTTTATATCGTGAAACTTAAGCCGAGTGTGTTTTATTTTAAAGTTTAAACTTTATTCATTATATATATAGATATATCAGACAGGAACATTTTTTCGAAAATCGTGGCCGAGGAGGTCTAAAACGGGTAAAAAACTACTTCTGCACCTGACTGCTTTACGTCGATACACTGCAATAGTATTTAATTGATGGGATAAAATACAACTAAAAAGTAAATTTTATGATAACATAGGAATCGAAAGATATAACGAAGTCGTAAACTTAGATGACATTGAAAGGGATGTGGCTCATCATGTATCATGAAGTAGGTCAGATAAACCTTGGACGTAAATATTTCATGTGTTATAAGTATTATATAAATAATATATATTGTTGTCGATTGTTCAATTTCTGAGAACTCAAACAAAATCAACTGATAAATATGTAGCTTGTTTTGATAGGAATTATTTTAAATTAGTTTATATTGTGGTTTGCTTCTATACCTTGGAAATTCCATGAGGACACTCTGTTATGACCAAAAAATATAGGATTATTTCTCCTTGAATTATATTTCCATTTAAATTCATTATGATCTTCTAGTTTTATTGAACTGTACTATATATTTGAATGTTGGGAAGTTTACATATATCAATGAAAGAAATCGTCCTTCCTCAATTTTAGAGTTGAAATGTATAGGTATATATATATATATATATATATATATATATATATATATATATATATATATATATATATATATATATATATATATATACAGTGTGACCCATTTTTAATGGAAACACCCCTGTGAGATTTGAAGTTGTGAACCGATTGCTACCATGTTTTTTTTTTAAATGTCAAGTACTAAAAGGCCTACCTTGGGACAAAACAAGAAATGTTTAATCCAATTTTCATGGCATACTATGATATTTTTTCTAAGTCGATTTTTTTATTGAAAAAATTACCACGCTACTGGATTCAACGTGTTCCTAAATAGGTATAACCAAAATTTCATGAAAAAATATTCATTCATAACAAAGTTATGAGAACTCAAAATTCGAAAACTTATACTTAACAGTCACAAAAAAACACCCAATATCAAGAGATAATTTTTTTTATGATTTCAAGAATAAAGTGCCATCAGATAAATACTGTACAAACCTCTCCCGCACCTTTAAAGTCATCTCCCGAAAGGCCTATAATTTCAATTTTCTCTCTTACACTCAATCATTTCCATGGCAACTGAGATTTAAATTGAAAAATCTATTCGGTCTTAGTTTTAGTTGATTTGCGTGAAAACTTGAATGTAATTACGTTATTTTCCGCGAAAATATTAAGGCTATTTCATTGTTGAAATCATTAAAAAAATATTTCCATGGCTATCTGTTGATATTGGGTGCTTTTTTTGTGATTGTTAAGTGTGAGTTCTCGAATTTTAAGTTCTCATAACATTGTTATGAATGGATATTTTTTTATGAAATTTTGTTCATTCCTATTTAGGGACACGCTGAACCCAGTGGCATGGTAATCTTTGCAATAAAAAAATTGCGAATAAAAAAAACCGAATTTCGACTAAGAAAAAATATCGTAGTATGCCCTGAAAAATGGAATAAACATTTCAAATTTTGTCCCATGGTAGACCTTTTAGTACTTAACGTTTACAAAAAAAGTGGTTGAAATCGGTTCACAACTTCAAATTTTCCATTAAAAATGGGCCACACTGTATATATATATATATATATATATATATATATATATATATATATATATATATATATATATATATATATACCCAAACGAATTTTACTTCCTACTCATGATTTTAAGACTGTTGACATTATTGATTTTATTTCTTTCACGTATTGATAGAGAGGGACTTGATATCTAGCAGGACCACTATAAACTTCGAAAATAATTCTTTGATATAGAGTATTCATATATTCAACTACCGTTTGTGAAAATTTCTTGGAAAATGATGAAAATGTGTAGTTTGATTTCTAATACTACGTGTGAAGTACAACACTATTCTATTTCTAGGAGACCTCGGTAGCCCAGCGGTAAGGTGTATCGCTTGTAAACCGAAGATTGTGGGTTCGAGTCCCACCTTGCTCTTGGGTGTTGTGTACGTTCAATAAAATTAAGAGGTTCTAAATATGTTGGGTAATGACTTAGTTTCAAGCCCATTGGCCGTTCGGAAACGGCGTTAAACTGTAGGTCCCTTGAGATAAACAAATATTCTATTTCTTATGAGATTTATTTATCGTACTGCTGCCATAAGTGCTCATACACTTTTTGACACAGATGAAGAAACTTCGAAAATAATTCTTTGTATATTTGGTTATTATAAATTGCATATAAACCAAAATCAACTTCTCAACTCAGAAACTGAGCATCATGTCCTTTAAATTGAGCAATCCAGCTCAAATACACGAACCAGATTGGTGCCCTAGTTTGGAGTAATTTTTTTGATCAAATGAAAAATAAAAAAAAATCACAAAAAAAACTTTTTATTATAGTAAATACAATTTTTCATCAAATGACAAAGTGTTCATAGAATCGTCTTATTCTAGATAAATTGATTTTCATTCCTTGTATTATGTAGAATTACAAATTAGGAATCATCTCGCAACTTTGAAATATTGTCATGGTAATAAATATTCAGGAAAGTAGCTTGAAACAATATACCTACTCGAATATTTCCCTCCTGTCAAAAATCCCTTGTAAATGGAAAGCAATTATCGAAAATTACAGCGAATATTTCCCTCCTGTCAAAAATCCCTTGTACATAGAATGCAATTATCGAAAATTACAGCGATAATTGCATTGTAGAAAGCGAAAGAGCCCTGCGATAATTGCATTGTAGACCGATAATTGCATAGTAGCATAGATCATATTACGTTTTTTGATGGCAAGCTGAGAATTTATGAATTACTAACGTCAGTTTGACAAGTTGAAAGTTTATTCGGGAAATATTCCCCAAAATTACACTCGTGCATCAAAATAACCGGATAATTTCGCATTCCAGCGTGTTGTCTTTAAAAAACTGCATTCGGTCATTTTCATATTTTGGAGAAAGAGCCCTCCACCTTCGGTGTCGGGCTCTTTCTCCAAAAATGAAAATGAACTCATGCAGTTTTTTGACAACACGCTGTCATGCAAAATTATCGGTAATTTTGATGCACTTGTGTAATTACTTATGATAATTTCCGAGCTTTCCCTTCATCTAGGATGTTTCTACCATCCGTGATTTACATCATTTTGTGTATCCTCAGTCCACTAACCTCCGATATGTGAACCGGATTCTTCTCGATAATGAAAACATCTCTTAACTTAGGTGCGACTTTGTGAACACCCTCGAAGTTCACCTTTTTCAGATGTTCCTTATTAAAAACTATGTCCGTCAACATTGGCAACACTGGAAGACTATCAGAGGAAAATTTTTCAATTCCGTTCGATACAAGTTCGAGGGTTTCAAGATTCTTAAGAGGAGCTAATGATTGCTTGGGAATTTCTTTAATTTTGTTGGTGGAAATGAGCAGATATTCTAGCTTATCGAGGCCATTGAAAGCTCCCTGCTCAATCTCCGTCAAGTTATTTCGAATCAGAGCGAGGCTTTTCAGATTAGTACCTTTAAAAATTCCGGATTTTAAAGTGGGGATATTTTGATCGATGATCTCGAGACGTTCCAATGGTAAAGTTCCGATTCCTTTGAGATATCCTTCGTCGAATTCCTGCCAGTGGTTTATTTCTAAATGTCTCAGTTTTGGGCAGCAGTTGGAGAAGATGTCTTTATCGGTTTCGATTTGGGAGAAAGAGATCGTGAGATTTTCGAGATTTGTGAAACGCTGTAAGGTATCTTTAGATAGTTTCTTGATTTTGCTTTCGCGGATTTCCAAAGATCCAATTTTGTCGAATTTTATTCCCAGATCTTCTTCGGTAAGAGGACCATTTTTATTGAGAATGTTCAAATGCTCCAAGTCTTCTGGGGATTCCAGTGGAATATTATGCGATTGGCCGAAGACACATGTCGTCAAAATTAAGGAAATGAACCTGAGAACAATGGAAACATATTATGAGACAAATACTAACTGAGATTGAATTCTCGCACATCACTTGGTGAAACATCACAAAGAATAAAGTTTAAATTAAAAATAAAACACATTTGGCTTAAGTTTCACTATATAAAAATATTTAGATACTGTTTTTAGCAGGAAAGGATAGTCTACATGTTTCGAGTTGAACTCATTATCAAGACTGACTACAGGAGAGTTTTACATCTTATTTTATAAAACAGACAATATCAAATCAAAGGTGATACCTGAAAATCAATTTGTTCGTTTACAAGGGGTAATTTACTATTATGGACGAAACTTATTTCAAGAATCTCAAGAAGGTCAAGGCGCTTTCCTTTGTTGCCTGAATGCAACAATTGGGTATTGTTGAAATCCAGGAAATGATTGAATTTAATACAATGTTCGGAGAAGCCAGTGGTATTTTTATTTTGTGAAATTGACTTTTATGTTCATCAACAACAATAATGTTTATATTCCTTCCTGTTTGTCCAATATAGAAAGCAGGACATTCGTCTCAAAATATTTTGTAAACATCACTGTTTTCTCCGATGTTAGATTTTTCTTTATTATCGACCACGAATGACTTCAAGTTTCTGTTATTTGTACAAATTGTTTTAACGTTATTTTTCGATAGTCTGTTACAAATTTTGCTACTCAAATTCGGCACATAATTTATTGGGAAGTATTTTCTGTTCTTCATTAATAGTTTGCGTGGTGTATATTGAATGCAACAGATTCTTTATTCGTTTTTTCCCAATGAGCTTGTCGATAAGACTTTCATTGTAACCGTTATTGGTGGCTAATAATTTAATTGTATCAACTTCGGTTTGAAAATTTGTTTCCGATAATGGAATCGTGAACAACCTATGTATGAACGAATGAAAAACACTGAGTTTTATTTTAATGTGTTAGTTACTGTCGCTGTGAATTAAAGTATCTGTGAAATTTGGTTTTCTATAAATGTTGAAAGTAAGAGAATTCAAATAGCTCAACATCCTTTATAACGATATTGTTTTTAAAGTGAACAGAAAAAAACGCATTTGGTTTAAGTTCCACTAATATATTAACACATTACATAAAGAGGAAAATTCTTATTAATTTCAAAATTATCAAATAACTTTCCAAGGGAGCTGGTTATACGTATTCCACTACGCGAAATCTGTGTTTATATATATATATATATATATATATATATATATATATATATATATAATGTATATGTATATATACCTATACTAGGTGGGCCAAAAGAAATCACCCTATTGGAAGACGCTCTTATTTTTGCAAATGGCGGCCAATGTCAAATCTGTTCTGACATTTGTGAAATAGATAGATGTAGAATACAAGTGAACAAGCCATGGAGCGATACCCTCCCCAAAAACGCGGAATAATCGTGTCTATTATTTTGCGTAACAATTCGTCTGTGGTGTTAGCGCAGCGCGAATTCCGTCACCGATATCCCGATCTTCCGGCACCGACTGCGCAAACACTGCGCCGTTTGACCACCAAACTTGAAGAGTATGGGACCACACGAGACGCTGCCAAGAGTGGCCGGCCCCGAAGCGCCCGTTCTGCCGAGAATATCGCCGCTGTTGTCGAGGATATCGAGTTATCGCCAAAAACATCGATCAGACGACGTGCCTCGTAATTAGGCATCAGCCGGCAGCCCCTAAGGCGAATTTTGGTCAAAGACCTGCGCATGTTCCCGTACAAAGTCCAGTCCGTGCATCTGCTGCTGCTTTTCGAACGCCAAACGCGAGTAACCTACGCCCAAGCCATCCTTAATTCCGAGGACGAAGTGGACGATTTTTCGACCAAAATTATAATGAGCGTTGAGGCTCATTTCCACCTCAGCGGGTACGTGAACAAGCAAAACTATCGCTTCTTGGGCACCGAAAATCCACGAATGATGCACGAGGAGCCATTAAACCCCCTCAAAGTGACTGCATAGTGCACTGTTCACGCTGGAAGAGACATCGGGCCATTATTTTTTTGAGGACGCCGCTGGTCAAACGACAACAATGGACGGTGCGTGCTATAGGGCATTGTTAACTTGTTTTTCTGCCGCAATTGAACGAATTAGGACTGGAGGACATGTGGTTCCAACAGAACGGAGCAACGGCACACACTGCGAGAGCCACAACTGATATTCATTTGCACTGGCCCGCAATATCGCCCGATTTAACCGTTCCAGATTTTTTTTGTGGGATTTTTTGAAGTCTCGTATTTACGTGGACAAACCCGAGATCTCGGAAGCCCTCAAGGACAACATTCGGTACGAGTGCGAGAATCTGTCGCCCAAAGTTCTCGCCGAAGTGATGAATAATGCCACAAAACAAGCCCGTATAGCAATCAATTGTGACGGCGCCCATTTGGCCGATATCATCTTGTCGACTTAACCAATAAAATCCTAAAGGTTCAAGCAAACATAATAAAGAAACAAAATCGAAGTTTTTCATTTAGAAAAAAGGTGAGAGCCAAACAACATCGGGTGACTCATTTTGGCCCACCTTGTATATATATATATATATATATATATATATATATATATATATATATATATATATAAATGAAAGAGAGGCGTAGACGATAAGTGGAAAATCAAATTGATAAAATAAAAAGGCTGTAAATTTTATATTGAACCACTAGCATAGTTTTATATATAGGAAGAATGTATACATTCTCACACTTATTTCTCGTATGTTCAGACATCTACTTCAATTAACAGATTAATCTATTTCTGTGAAATTCTATGAATGACGCAATTTTGTTCAATTTAGAGGTAAAATAAATATGATGAACAAAAACAAAACTTGAATTTACTACGTTTATTATCACAAAAATACTTTTAAAAAAAATATAACACTGCGATTGCAATTTCGGTCACTAGACCATCATCGGGCAGATTGAGTTAAGAACTGAATACAGAATTAAGTATAGATTTGCGCTTGCGGGTGGGAAAAAATTATTGCAGGTATCTAAATAGACAAGAAGGACATATTTTAAGAAGGACTAATCGAAGTGGATTTCCCAAATTGGTACAATAAAATGTACCATTGAAAAATCATTATTGTTTGAATACACTAAATATAGGAGAAGATATCAAGTCAATCTGGTCGTTCAGCAAGATATCTTTTGCATTATGATTGAGTTTAAAAATTTCTAATGATTCTAAGTAAGTTATAGATTGGTTACTTTCGGTAATTTGTGCATAATTTGGAAGTTATCTATTTGTGGAAAGGGGTTGTGGTTTTCACGGAAATGATTTGAAAACGTTGAATCTATTTTATTTTTCAAAAAAGATTGTTGGTGTTCTTTAAATCTTGCCTAGAACGATCGACCAGTCTGACCTATATACACTCCTTTACATACAGGACAAATCAACTTATAAACTCCTGAACTTTTAAATTTTGAAGTGATATCTTTGGCATTGAATAAAAGTGCTGAGAGTTTTGTCTTTTATTCAATACCAAAGATATCACTGCAAAATTTAAAAGTTCAGGAGTTTATAAATTGATTCGTCCTGTATGTAAAAGAGTGTATATAGGTCAGACTGGTCGATCGTTGGAGACAAGTTTTAAAGAACACCAACAATCTTTTTTGAGAAATAAAACGGATTCAATGTTTTCAAATCATTGCCGTGAAAACCACCACCCGTTTCCACAAATAGATAACTTTCAAATTATGCACAAGTTACCGAAAGGAACCAAACTAACTTACTTTACTTAGAATCATTGGAAAATTTTAAATTCAATCATAATGCAAAAGATATCTTGCTGAATGACCAGATTGACTTGATATATTCTTCTATATTTGGTGTATTCAAACATTAATGATTATATAAAGAACATTTTATTGTACCAATTTGGGAAATCCACTTAGATTAGCCCTTTTTGAAATGAGTTCCTCTTGTCTATTTAGGTACCTGCAATAATTCTTTCCCACCCGTAAGCGCAAATCTATAATGTATTCATTTTTTAACTCAATCTGCCCGATGATGGTTTAGTGACCGAAATTGCAATCGCAGTGTCATATTTTCCGAAGTATTTTTGTGATAATAAATCGTAGTAAATTCAGAGTAAAGTATAAACTTCAAAATAAAAAACACTTGGGATTATGTTTCACAATATAAAAATTATTTAGATACTGTATTTAGCAGTAACGAAAAGTCGACATGTTTCGAGTTATGAACTCATTATCCAGACTGACTACAGGAGAGTATTACATCCTATTTTATAAAACAAACAAAAGCAAAGGTGTTATAAAATATTTATAAAATAGGATGTAATACTCTCCTGTAGTCAGTCTTGATAATAAGTTCATCAGTTCTCACAGGAGAGTATTACATCCTATTTTATAAAACAGACAAAAGCAAAGGTGTTATAAAATATTTATAAAATAGGATGTAATACTCTCCTGTAGTCAGTCTTGATAATAAGTTCATCAGTTCTCACAGGAGAGTATTACATCCTATTTTATAAAACAGACAAAAGCAAAGGTGTTATAAAATATTTATAAAATAGGATGTAATACTCTCCTGTAGTCAGTCTTGATAATAAGTTCATCAGTTCTCACAGGAGAGTATTACATAATATTTTATAAAACAGACAAAAGCAAAGGTGTTATAAAATATTTATAAAATAGGATGTAATACTCTCCTGTAGTCAGTTTTGATAATGAGTTCATCAGTTCTCACAGGAGAGTATTACATCCTATTTTATAAAACAGACAAAAGCAAAGGTGTTATAAAATATTTATAAAATAGGATGTAATACTCTCCTGTAGTCAGTCTTGATAATAAGTTCATCAGTTCTCACAGGAGAGTATTACATAATATTTTATAAAACAGACAAAAGCAAAGGTGTTATAAAATATTTATAAAATAGGATGTAATACTCTCCTGTAGTCAGTCTTGATAATAAGTTCATCAGTTCTCACAGGAGAGTATTACATCCTATTTTATAAAACAGACAAAAGCAAAGGTGTTATAAAATATTTATAAAATAGGATGTAATACTCTCCTGTAATCAGTCTTGATAATAAGTTCATCAGTTCTCACAGGAGAGTATTACATCCTATTTTATAAAACAGACAAAAGCAAAGGTGTTATAAAATATTTATAAAATAGGATGTAATACTCTCCTGTAGTCAGTCTTGATAATAAGTTCATCAGTTCTCACAGGAGAGTAGTACATCCTATTTTATAAAACAGACAAAAGCAAAGGTGTTATAAAATATTTATAAAATAGGATGTAATACTCTCCTGTAGACAGTCTTGATAATAAGTTCATCAGTTCTCACAGGAGAGTATTACATCCTATTTTATAAAACAGACAAAAGCAAAGGTGTTATAAAATATTTATAAAATAGGATGTAATACTCTCCTGTAGTCAGTCTTGATAATAAGTTCATCAGTTCTCACAGGAGAGTATTACATCCTATTTTATAAAACAGACAAAAGCAAAGGTGTTATAAAATATTTATAAAATAGGATGTAATACTCTCCTGTAGTCAGTCTTGATAATAAGTTCATCAGTACTCACAGGAGAGTATTACATCCTATTTTATAAAACAGACAAAAGCAAAGGTGTTATAAAATATTTATAAAATAGGATGTAATACTCTCCTGTAGTCAAACTTGATAATGAGTTCATAACTCGAAACATGTCGACTTTTCGTTACTGCTAAATACGGTATCTAAATATTTTTATATTGTGAAACATAAGCCAAGAGTTTTTCATTTTAAAGTTTATACTTTATTCTTTATAATGTTTCACCAAGTGATGTGCGAGAATTCAATTTCAGTAGTAAATTCAAGTTTTGTTTTTGTTCGTCATGTTAAGTTATCACGTAGTAATGACGGATTCCATCAACTATTTAAAATCAATATCACAAACGATCTGTATGTTTTTGTCATGTTTGTGATATTGATTTTATCTCTAAACGGACAGAATTGAGTATTATTCATAGAATTTGAATTGGATAAAGTTGAGTATTAGTCAAAGAATTTCACTGAAATAGATTAATCTGTTGATTAAAGTAGATACGAGGAATAAATTTGTGAAATTATGGTAGGTATAATTATAATACTACTGGTGAGTGGAGTGATTCGATGAACAAGAATAGCATAGGTGCAATGCACGTTTAAATTCAATTATAATTATAATGTACTGTATCATAATAATGCAAACTTCTGTTTCACATAGTTCAGGAAGAGAAAAGTCTTGAGGAAACAAAGTTATTCATCTCAAGAACAATGAAACACGTGTAAATTAGAAGCTAATGTGTAATCTCGTCAGAATAATATTATGGATAATGGTATGCCCAGAGTAAATACTAATGCATGCCATTTATCTTTTATAATAACACCATCGTTGTTATGGAGAGCAACCTGAAATAAAATTTTTTTTTTGCAATAACAGGCGTTTGAAAGTGAAAGATATAATTTATTGAAACTTTTCAACTATTCGTCACGAAATTCTTGACCTTGTGAAACACACATCTTTTACATGTTAGATATGTATCGTAATATTCTTTCAAATGAATTAAATGAACATCAACAATTTGAAAACACATACCTATAATTTAAATTTTTCTGAAGCTTAATTGAAAGATGTTTCTATTGAAAAAGCCATATCAATTGCCGCAAATATAAATACATAAAACTTTGTGATTCTTGGACATACACATAGTACTTCTCAATTATATTAAGTAAAAATTTTTCTATATATATATATATATATATAAAGGTATTAGATATGTATTTGGGATAGCAGTCTTGAGGTAGAAATGAGTGTACTCTTTTCTTTTAACTCGAGCTTTCGAAAACTATAATTGTCTCTTCATCAGGAGCAACTGGAAAATTGAAAGTGAGAAAATGCCAAACAAACACAGATATTATGTGACAACTTACGATTCGAGGTTTGATTAAGATCTTAAAATTACTTAAAATATTCATACAAGAGAGATTCAAAACATTCTAGATACATAAAATGTGTAGACAAAGCATTACAAACAAATAAAAATATAAAAATTGATCGGCCGAATCGATTATCTAACCTTTATAACGTCTATGTTATCAGTACAAAAACAATGACAGTTGCAGGTTATGAGTCGAATCATAGATTCAGGCAGAGGATTTGTGGCCAACGAGGAATATTACCAGTCAACTAAAAATCAATATGTGTCAGTACCAAACCAGGTGCCCATGCAATGGCAATGTACAAAAATCAACCTGAGTGAGGCTTTTACTCAGTGATGCTGGAATCGATCTGTCTGGGACGCCTGTTAAATCTCCGGCCATCGTAGTCAATTAAATAGGAAAATATCGAGCTCAGACCATCAATATCCCTACGGGAATTCATGCTATCATTATTCAGGTATATCCGTACCATCTCCAGAAACAGTCTTCTCTTGGTATTTCTTTCTCTATCGAGTATTCTAATTGATTAGTAATCTGAATGATGTCCATTATCTAGACAATGTCTCGTCAGTGAACAATTTGGTTTATTTGTCCTGATGTTGCTCTTATGCAATGAAATTCTTTGTGCTAGGGTTGTCGTTGTTTGACCCACATACATAAGCTCACAATTACTGCAAGGAACCTCATACACCACTTGGCTCTGATTAAAGTTGTTTGACCCACATACATTTTAAGATCTTAATCAAACCTCGAATCGTAAGTTGTCACATAATATCTGTGTTTGTTTGGCATTTTCTCACTTTCAATTTTCCAGTTGCTCCTGATGAAGAGACAATTATAGTTCTCGAAAGCTCGAGTTAAAAGAAAAGAGTAAGTAAGTTTGGTCCTTTCGGTAATTTGTGCATGATTTGAAAATTATCTATTTGTGGAAATGGGTGGTGGTTTTCACGGCAATGATTTGAAAAACGAAAACAGATAAACTTCTTGGATTTAACTATCTTTCATAATAACAATACTTTTAGTTTCGATATATATATATATATATATATATATATATATATATATATATATATATATATATATATATATATATATATATATATATATATATATAGAAAACCAACTTTCACGGATATATGTATTCCGTCGGATTCAAATCATCCTCTTTCCCATAAACATTCAGCTTTTAATTCAATGATCCACAGAGCGTTTTCAATTCCATTATCCGTAACAAATTTAGCAAAAGAAATTTCGAGTATAAAAATAATTGGTTCAAATAATGGTTTTCATACAAGTTTGATAGATAAAATGATAAACAAGAAACGTAGTCAACTAGCGTACAACAGCTTATATCCTCAATTAAAAGTAGAAAAATCGGAAAAATTCACATCTTTAACATATTTTGGTCCTCTAACAGAAAAAGTTGCTAATGTCATACCTAAATGTAATATTGAAATTGCTTTCAAACCTAAGACAAAACTCTCAGGATTTTTATTCAATGCCAAAGATATCACTTCAAAATTTGAAGGTTCAGGAGTTTATAACTTGATTTGTCCTGTATGTAAAGGAGCATATACAGGTCAGACTGGTCGATCGTTCAAAACAAGATTTAAAGAACATCAACAATCTTTTTTGAAAAATAAAACGGATTCAACGTTTTCAAATAATTGCCGTGAAAACCACCACCCATTTCCACAAAGAGATAATTTTAAAATCATGCACAAATTACCGAAAGGAACCAAACTTACTTACTTAGAATCATTAGAAATTTTTAAAGTCAATAATAATGCAAAAGATATCTTGCTGAACGACCAGATTGACTTGATATATTCTCCTATATTTAGCGTATTCAAACAATAACGACTTTTCTAAGAACATTGTATTGTACCAATTTGGGAAATTCACTCGATTAGCCCTTCTTGAAATATGTTCCTCTTGTCTATTTAGTTACCTACAATAATTCTTTCCCACTAGAATCTATAATTCTGTATTCAGTTCTTAACTCAATCTGCCCGATGATGGTCTAGTGACCGAAATTGCAATCGCAGTGTTATATTTTTCAAAATATTACGTGATAATAAACGTAGTAAATTCAAATTTAGTTTTGTTCATCATGTTAAATTATCACGTAGTAACGACGGATTCCATCAACTATTTATTCAATATATATTACAATCTAAAGGTATATTGATGAGAAATAAATATACATAATAGTTTTTATCGTCGTTGTTAAATGAAACTAATGTAAACGATTCAGTTTTATTTAATATTACTGTGAAAATTTTTTTTTAGAGTCTCTGTTCCAACTATTAATATTTAAATATGTATTAATCATATTATTAATCATATGTATTAATCATATTATCACTGATTTACAAAACATAAGAGTAAATAATTCAATCTGAGTAAGCAGACTTACATATTTGGTTAACGTCTTCACACACTGGAATGAATGAATTCATAATAAGTCAAGTTTGCTTCGACTTTATGTAAAATACCAAAACTGCAAATCCTGTTATTTTTGTTTTCGTGCAGTATCTTTGTCTATTCCTAGTACATCCTTCACAATAGAACAATACCTCATGAATATTTAGACAAGAATTTCCAAATAAAAATACGTTTAATTTTCTTCGAATTGAGAACAGGTTCCATTGAAGCGTCTTCATACAGCATTTCAATATTTTCGTTATAGATCTCCAAGAAATGTAGGAAATTTATTACAAACTAGTATGAAATTAGTGTTTTATAGCAGTGAAGTGGTTTTATTCGTTAAAATTCTCGAAAATATGATCAGAAGTTTCTAGGAAAATTTATTCCTTAGCACGGACTTTTATTCTCATATCCTTTTACTTCACAATGATCTATTCGAATTAATTTGGAGAAGGAAAGATATATTTATATTTGACCGACCACCGAATATTTCACACATTACTGAAGAATATAATTGAATGGCCAATCAAGAATAATATGTAAAAATTCTTCTTGTATCCTGATTATAATAGTAACGGGTCTACTACTGTTTATGAAAACTGAAGTTTTGTTTTTGTTCAATTATGCAATGACTTTTCTTGTTATTTTGAAGATCTAATTGAGCTTTTTTACCAAAAAGTAAAATTTAGTTCCGGTTTTCTAACAAAGAAGACGATATTCTTATTCTAGAAAAAACGCATGGGAACGTAGCAGAGATTCGTAATTAAGGTCGTATTTTCTCTCATTCCTGTTTATTTATTTATTTATTTCATTTATTGTGCAAAGAAATACAAATAGGCAACGCCCAGAAACAGTATTCACTCAAATAAAATAACATATTGTATAAATGATACATAAAAATAATGAAGAACTCAGAAATCACTCAAAACCCTCTGACAGTCAGTCGCATCTTTAATTTTTCTGAAAAACTTCAAATCATCATCATAACAAAATATCTTGTGTTCCAAAAACAAGCGCCAATATTGTTAGTTCAAATAATAAAAAGCAATGGTCCCAAGTGTGAACCTTGGGGTACTCCGAAAGTATTAAGAAACAGTTCACAGCTGTGGCCATTCACTGAGATAAACTGTGAAAATGTTCTTCCATATAGGTACATATTATTAACTTCCTTTGTCAATTTATAGGGGCTGTAATGGTCAGCAAAACCCATACAAATTCTTAACACCATAGCATATTCTTAGGGATTTTGTAGCAGGACAAATGAGAAAAATGTTCTTATCAACCAATTTTCTAATATTATATATATATATATATATATATATATATATATATATATATATATATATATATATATCTATATATATAAATATATATATATCTATATATATATATATATATATATATATATATATATATATATAGGCTGGCCCACCCCATTCGCCTCGGTGTTTCTATGAGAGATGAACAGAGTGCGGAGAGAAAATTTAGCACAGTCATATGCTATATTCCAAAATTATTTTGAAATATACAGGGTGACGCAAAAAAAGGTACATATCCAAGTTATATTTTTTCTTATGGAACACCCTATATTTTTTATAATTTTAAATACTATAGACCAAATAAAGGTAAGTTACTGTTATAGTCCCTATACCTGAAACAGACCGTTTCTGAGTAATTTTGATAAATTAAAAAATACAGACCATAATTAAACAATTGTTCACACCCTGTAACATATAACGAGATGCTCGTTACCGAAGTCACTGCTTAGCTGAAAGGTTAAAGTTAACTATATTAAAAAAATTAAATAATAAGAAATTAACTTGTCTAAAAACCACAAAATGAAAATAACTTTTTATTCGACTAGTTTCGCCTGTTACAGCATTATCAAGACTGAATACATAATTGAATTAATAATTTGTTAAAGTTAACTTCCACATAAAAGTTTTATTTCAATATTGTACATATTGCATCAAAGTTTGGGCACATTTTTTATGGAATAACTTCTTAAAGTTAAATGAAACATCCTGTATACGATGACATATTTTGACGCAGAATTAGATTCCCTTTAAAACTATATCAGGGTTCTCTATATCTATCTCTTATGATTTTTATGCAAAAGACGTTTTTATATTCTATTTATGAATAATTTCTTTATCTTAAAAATGGAACATCCTGTATTGCAATGAAAAACTAAAAACATTTTTGAACTCATTTTTTTGAAAAATTAACAATTATTCTTTCAACAAATGCTCAAAGAGGTGCCTATTATTCTCGATGCATAAGCGAACTCTTTCGTGAAATGAGTGCTGAACCCTTAATAATATGCATGTTTTCCGGTATGGAATGAATCGCTCTTCTCATTGGAAATTTGAGTTTATACTTGTACCTGCATTTTGCTGGAGGTACACCGTATTCGCGAAAATTTAATTTCGTTCTTTTAGCGAATCTACGTGTTCCTTAACACGTTGACTGCCATGTCGGAAAAAAAATATATTGCTGTGAGGCCACATCTTTTTTTTGTGTTTTTATGCTTAAAATTGTATGTTATTTCTAACTAACGAGAATTGAAATTTAATTTCAACCCCTGAATATGATTTACCCCGTGCATTATATTTGATTCACGCGGCGCTCAAACAATTAGGGCCGCGTGAGTCATATATAACTTACTATGCTATTTCGTCTAAAATCACGTCTCGACTTGTTCTAATCTATTAGTACTACACTTTCAGATGAAGTCATATTCAATGGCTCTGATAAGAGGAATAAATGGTTCACAAAATAAGCTTTGGAACTGATTATTGGATTTGCAGTAGTCGATGCACATATAATTCTGATTTTTACGTTTTTGTTATTCCTAATTGAATAAAGATTATTTTATGCAAGGATCATTATTTCAATGATAATAATACATATTTGATATGATTGAAAATTAAAATATTAGGAAAAATACGTTATATTTCAACTGATATTGGAAATATTATCTTAAGAAATAACCTGAACGCCAGGCCAAATACATCAAATTGTTCCTGGCGCCTTGCTTATTCGATTGAGTATGCATTTGCTTTAAACTGTGAACTCTCCACGATACACGCGGCTTCATAATCAAAACCTGCTTGGAGTTATATACAACTCACGGAGCGCCCCGATCTCGGAGCTGTGTGAGTTGTAATTAACTCACATGGCAGTCAACGTGTTAATAAACAGATTTTAAAAATGCTTTTCAATTACAATACAGGATGTTACATTTTAAGATAAAGAAATTAGTCATAAGTAGAATATAAAAACGTTTTTTGCGTAGAAATCATGAGAGATAGGTATAGGAAACCCTGATATAGTTTTAAAGGGAATCTAATTCTGCGTCAAAATATGTCATCGTATATAGGATGTTCCATTTAACTTTAAGAAGTTATTCCATAGAAAAATATGCCGAAACTTTGATGCAATATTTTTCACCACTCTGTACAATATTGAAATTGAACTTTTATGCAGAAGTTAACTTCAACTTTTCAGCTAAGCAGTGACTTCGGTAACGAGCATCTCGTTATATGTTACAGGGTGTAAACAATTGTTTAATTATGGTCTATATTTTTTAATTTATCAAAATAACTCAGAAACGGTCAGTTTTAGGTATACGGAATATAACTGCAACTTACCTTTATTTGATCTATAGTATTTAAAAATATAAAAAAATATAGAGTGTTCCATAAAAAAAAACTTTGAAATGTACCTTTTTTGCATCAGCCTGTATATTTCAAAATAATTTTGGAAAATGCTCCTCATAGACCTACATATGACTGTGCTAAATTTTTCCCCCCACTCTTTTCATTTCTCATAAAAACACCGAGGCGAATGGGGTGGGCCAGCCTGTATATATACATATATATATATATATATATATATATATATATATATATATATATATATATATATATATATATATATATATATATATATATATATATATATATATGTATATTAATTGTAGTTCCCGTTCATTCTGAGGAGCCATAATTTTTTGTGAACAATAAGATAAACCAATATTTTTCATGAGAAAAACAATTAATATTCCCTTTCGAAATTGCTAAAAAAACTACGAAGCAATATCATTCGTATGTTTCCTCCGAAGCAGGTTTTTTGATCTACTAAAGTTAAAATTTTCGAACATTTCTTCACCGTAGCGGTTAACCTTTAGAAACACCAATGACCCTGTAGCCCTCACGAAGGACCGACACTGTTCCAATAGGTACGAACATTTGCCGATCTACGACTCATTATTGGGTCAAGTTCGACCACATATTTACTTATATTGTCTCGTACGTTGAATTGGAATTAGTAAATTAAAAGTGTACACTCATTTGAGGTTTTTTCGCCGCGAAATGGTAGTTTGTTCAAATTGGCGTCCTTAAAACCTGAATGCCAGCATGAAATATAGCTGAGGTGAAATAAATTCGCGAGTTATCCATAGATCGCATTCTTGTTAACGATATTTACTATGGAGGGGGAAGGTTTTGAATGGTTTCGAGAATACAAATTTTACCAATGGAATATTAATTTTTCTTTTATTTCTATATTTGTAACTTAATAACTGTTAGAATGAAATTAATGAATTCATATATTATTGAATGAGTAGTATTACGAAATATGCTACCATAGTTTCGCACTATGTTCATCGTCTATTAGTCGCATGAAGTAGGTACATTTATGTTCCCCATTGATTCTTTTTATACCTACTGTACCACGTTTTTGTGGTTTCTTATACGCATATATATATATATATATATATATATATATATATTTATATATATATATATATATATATATATTTATATATATATATATATATATATATATATATATATATATATATATATATATATATATATATCAGGGGCGGCTAGTCAAAGGAGGCTAAGGAGGCTAAGCCTCCCCAAAAATATTCCGTGTATCACTAATATATATATTATATTGAATAGTCAGCATTCAGCATATTCATATTAATCAAAATCATATTATTTTATGCACCTACCTTCCTTTCAACCTACATTATATAATATAATTTATTAATTAAGATAGAAGGTATTTACATTTACTGCATTTCATTCATTTCAAGATTTGTGGCAACGCTGCGGAATGCTTAGAAAGGTATATTCTCAACGTTTATTATGCCTGCCACATAAAAGCAAACTCACACCACTCAAAAACAGAATACGTTATTGCAATAGTAAACCAAAACACATGTAAATGGCAACACGGAAGGAACCCAGATTCATACAATATCGACCAATCACACTATAGAATTTCGCATGACGTCGAGTCAATTTCGTTGGAAATCGTAATGTGTCGTAATTCGCGCTAATGGCCGCCATCCCGCCAGCCCGCCAGAAAGAGTTCGCGTATTGTGTAAAAATGAGTTTCTTTACTGAAATTAATTTCAAAAATTTCAATGGTGACTTAGTGGAATATTTGTTATCCCATAACTTTAGTGCTCTAAGTTATGAGGATAAAGTTTTGATAAAATCAGTGAGACCTACCCCTGAATTAAAGAATTTGGTGCAACGTAACAGTAAACAAAACCGCGGTTTCAATACAAAGAATTACGAGAGGAATCCTTGCCTAACCGGATCACAGGTAAAAAATAAATTATTTTGTTGGCAGTGTTATTACTAGTGAAAATGTCTCTGTTTGGGGCCGCTTAGGATTTGAGGATTTAATTCTATACCTAGTTGAAAGTGAGGAATTTTTCACCGATAAAGTAACTTTAAATACAGCACGCGGATTAATATCTTACTTACAAGATAAGGAATTTATATATTTTTTAAACATCTTTAAATTAATTTTTGAACAAACAGAAATAGTTTTTCAAATCTTACAGCACAACTTTTCAGATGTAATTTACTCACGAAATCGGCTCAAGTTTCTTTTGGAAAAAATTTCAGAATTTCGTGCAGAAGTTTATTTTAAAAAACTATTTTCTGTATTTCAAACTACTGATGATACGACTCAATTTAGCCCAAAACGAAAGAAATTCAGTTACGCAGATATGGAGCTTCACTATAAGCAAATATTTTATGAAATTTTGGATACTATTAGGGTCAAATAGAAATAAGGTTCTCTGATTTGAAAGAACTGCATTTCTTCGACTTACTCAATAAAAATTTGTTAACCGGATTTTCGGCTAATTTTCCAGATAACCTTTTGGAAAAATTTATGTCAAAAATACACTTTTTTTGATAAGGTGGCCATAAAAAGTGAACTGTGTGTTGTTTATAATGACAATGAAATTTTGGGGCAAAATGAAAATCATGTGAGGACTATTAAATATCGTTTTGATAATGATTTGAATCAAGAATTACCCCAAGTTTATAAACTCTTATGTCTAATTGTTTCTATCCCGGTGACATCGGCTTCCGTAGAGCGCTCGTTTTCCACTCTTAAGAGAATTAAAACTTATTTACGAAATTCAATGAGCCAGGATCGTTTGAAAAATATTAGTTTGTTGTCTATTGAAAAGGAATTGGTAAAACTTTTGGCGAAAGACAAAAAATTTTATGAGGATATTATAGATCATTTTGCTAACGTTAAAGATCGCAGAATCCCGCTAATCTTCAAAAATATATAATATCTTTTTATTTGCTCTCACCAGCTGTTAAAAAATTCGTTAAATAGGTAGGTAGGTACCTATTATGTGAAAGAAAAAATTTGATGAATAGATGAATTGATTAATTGGCTGAGAAGAATTTTTGTGAATATTGTAAATAGGAGTTGTAGGTCTCAAGGTAGACACTCGAAAGTGAAAACAAATTAATAGCTTAGGGTGCTTGTTTTACTTTGATTTTCTTTAAATTATATTGACCTTGAAATCCTAAAAATTTTCGCCTATGGTGTATTTTTTAACACCTCTTGTAGCCTCCTCAAACCAAAACCTCACGAGCCGCCACTGATATATATATTTATATTTATCTCTATATTTCTCTATATATATATATATATATATATATATATATATGTATATATAGATATATATATTATATATATATATATATATATATATATATATATATATATATATATATATATATATATATATATATATATATATATATATATATATATATATATATATATATATATATATATATATATATATATATATATATATATATATATATATATATATATATATATTAAATTGAGTTTTTGATGCCAAGCATCATAAAAAGTCATGAAACGAAAAACTATCTTGGTTCTAGGTCCAACTTTGGCTAAGAATGAGGAGTACTATTTTGGGTACAGAGGTCTGCTGCTTATTTTTTTATATATCCTTCAATGTGAAACCTTCTACTGCCTAATTCATTCCCCGTCCATGCAAAAACATTCGATAATGAGTTATATAATTTTATTCAAATTATAAACCATCTTACTCATATACCTAGTTACTTGATATTTGCAGACCTTGTACGAATCTGACAAAATAAGGACAGTCATGCTGGCTCAAATCCAAATATGGCCGAGGAAATTGTTTATTATCTCTTTGTCGGAATTCTGTAAACCGAATAAATCAGAATGACATTCTGAATATGTCGTGAAAAGATTCAAATTAATTTATATTGCACTTCAAGAAGAAAATTAAATATATAATAATTTATGTGGATTCCATAGATTTGAATCGTATTTATTTGCCATGGGAACAATAATATGAATAATAAATTGCCTAGGAGAAATGTCACATTATACTATATAGTGCGAATGTTTATACTTACAAACGGTTCAATGTTCGTTTGGAAATGAATAATTTTTCATTCGAAATTACCTTATTAAACCGATTCTCAATCAGAAATAAGAAGTTGAAAATTTATATCATATCTCGAAGGGAGGGGTTGACGAAAAATTTTTTGAAAATTAAAAATTTTTTTCTCTGTCGAAAGTTGCTTTTAGTATGTAATTTGGGTTGAAATAACAATGCTGACGATAGTTTTCATCTCGAATGTTTATTTGACTATATACAGAAGATTGTTTTTCAGACAATTCAGCTTTGACATACTAAAATTTTTTCCTGATGTCTGATAGAGTTCTCAGTTCGTTCCGTCTTGAATCTATCCTTTCTGTATAACATACTGAAGTTTCAGAGCGCTAGCGTTTTTCGTTTGGAAATTAATAATTTTCCGGCGACTGTTAAATCTCGATTTTTCGCCCCACCCACATGGTTATTTAGGCATGCTAGGTAAAAACTATTGCAAAATCATCATTATCAATCGAAATTACCTAATTAAACCGATCTTCAATCAGAAATAAGGTTGAAAATTTATATTATTTCTCGACTATCCTTTCTGTATAACATAGTAACATTTTCATAACGTTTGAGAAGAGAGGGGAAGAATAAATAGACAAGGAAAAATAGGACAGATCTCAAAATGTTGCTCTGCAAACCTCAAAATTGAACAGTACGACGTATTTTCAAGCACCTTTTCTAAATACTTTGTTAAATGAAAGTTTAATACAAAATGCAGAAAATCAAGTATATGAATAACTGACTAAAATTTTCACGAAATATCTTGTAACATTTATCATAGGCGCGAACTTGAAGACTCAATATTGTAAAATCATTTGAGACCTACATCCATCTTCAACGCATAGGTGTGATCAAATGAATAAAATTGGAAGGAATACAGAAAACACAGGTTTACTTACAGATTGATGGGGACTTGTAGCTAATTATTTGGATTTGAAGATTCAAAAAGTCACTCTATTAATTACCATATAATACTTCTTGATTTTTTAATCTTTCTAGGTACCTTCACTTCAAAGTCTTTTAGTATATATGAAGAATTTGCACTGAAGAAGAATTGGTGGTTTCTTTTTATGCATAGGGTTGTTATACAAGAATGATTTGAATTATGTAGGCTTTCCAATGTTCTTTTTTATCTCGTAATGAATATAATGAATGATACCATAGTGAAGTTGTATGAAGTATAATGCTGTTCTGACAACAAATGGTTATTATAGGTATCTGAAATGTTTTGCTCTTGTTATTGCTTTTTTCCTTATTGACTGTGTGTGAAGCTTGAAATTTATTTTATTGTCAAACAAAATTCCCAGGTATTTCATAGAAGATGCTGGTGTTTTATTCATTCCGTTTATGTTGGTGACTTTCGTGTGATCTTACGGCTGTAAATAATGGCACTTATTAGGATTTGGTTTTAGGCGCCACTTTGAGAACCATACGTTTGTTTTGTCCATTAGTTCCTGTATTTTGTTAGTACATTTCTGTAATGTTTTTTCATGAGCTACTAATAAGGTGTCATCTTAGACTGAGAGCTAGCGTTCGGCAGACACGGTATAGTATCAAAGGCCTTATTAATGCTAGGTATACTATTTCACCTGCCGAAGGTGGAGTGGAGATTCACTATTCCCATCGAGGGTTTCTTTGGGCGTGTCCAGAAGTCTAAAGACATCAAAATTGACAGCATGTCTGCCGTTTTGATATCTTAAAATATATAATGTTTTTCATGTAAGAACTTGATGGCAGACACATCTTTTTTCCTTATTGACTGTGTGTGAAGCTTGAAATTTATTTTATTGTCAAACAAAATTCCCAGGTATTTCATAGAAGATGCTGGTGTTTTATTCATTCCGTTTATGTTGGTGACTTTCGTGTGATCTTACGGCTGTAAATAATGGCACTTATTAGGATTTGGTTTTAGGCGCCACTTTGAGAACCATACGTTTGTTTTGTCCATTAGTTCCTGTATTTTGTTAGTACATTTCTGTAATGTTTTTTCATGAGCTACTAATAAGGTGTCATCTTAGACTGAGAGCTAGCGTTCGGCAGACACGGTATAGTATCAAAGGCCTTATTAATGCTAGGTATACTATTTCACCTGCCGAAGGTGGAGTGGAGATTCACTATTCCCATCGAGGGTTTCTTTGGGCGTGTCCAGAAGTCTAAAGACATCAAAATTGACAGCATGTCTGCCGTTTTGATATCTTAAAATATATAATGTTTTTC
>JARQZK010003651.1:185000-187500 GCA_030704885.1 Cynegetis impunctata
AAAATGTTAATCATTGGGAGTATGAAAAATATATTACGACCTATTCTCAAACCGACTATTGTTATTTTCGATTGCCATCTTGCAGCCCTATTGCGGATCTGTGGATAAAATTTAAAAAAATTAAAAGATGCAAAAGAAGGGGTCCAGCCGAACGGCTGGACAAGCGTGATGGCGGGACCAAGGGAAATAAGGATTCAATTTTATTTATAGAGATTTTCTTATTTCCAGCGCAATTTTCTTAATATTTTCTTTCATAACAACCTTCTTCTGACAATAAGAAACACAAAAAAAAAGAATTTGTGAAATCGGTCCAGCCGTTCAAGCGTGATGGCGGGACCAAGGGAAATAAGGATTCATTTTTATATATAGAGATTTTCTAATTTCTCTCGCAATTTTCTTAATTTTTTTATCCATAGGACTCTTTTCTTGACAATAAAAAACACAAAAAAAAAAAACTAGTGAAATCGGTCCAGCCGTTCAAGCGTGATGGCGGGACCAAGGGAAATAAGGATTCATTTTTATATATAGAGATTTTCTAATTTCTCGCGCAATTTTCTTAATATTTTCTTTCATAACAACCTTCTTCTGACAATAAGAAACACAAAAAAAAAGAATTTGTGAAATCGGTCCAGCCGTTCAAGCGTGATGGCGGGACCAAGGGAAGTAAGGATTCATTTTTATATATAGAGATTTTCTAATTTCCAGCGCAATTTTCTTAATTTTTTCTTTCATAACAACCTTCTTCTGACAATAAAAAACACAAAAAAAAAGAATTAGTGAAATCGGTCCAGCCGTTCAGGCGTGATGGCGGGACCAAGGGAAATAAGGATTCATTTTTATATATAAAGATTCACATATCCAAATATTCAATCTGTAAATATTCTTGCATGGACAAAAGCATCCATTCTATTTTGATATTGATTCTATTTCACCGAGAATTCAGTACTTCCAATTCCGTCAGTATGATTATGACTAATGTGTAATATCAAGAACTACAAATTAGATTTGGGTCAAGATTATCGAGTACAATTTTAATTATACCCATTCAATTTCGTTCATTTTTGATTTGCCCTAATATAGAGGATGAAACATTGAGAATCACATTGAATGATAATTATAAAAGTTATTTCTAATTGAATTATTGAATGTTGGATATATAATTATTGATATATGTTAACTTTTCAGTTAGTTTAATTTAATTGCATATACGTGCACATTAGGTATTGAGAAATTTATCTGCCCATCATCTCGAATTTATATTAATATATTCTGATGATGCTCATCGTGATGAGTAATGATGAAAATAAATGAAGCATTGAAGTGTTTATGTGTACTGAAGCAAGTTTAGGATTGTTGAATAAAAACTGATGGGGATGTACTTCCTTCGGCCAAATATTTGAAGTTTTTTGAAACGCGCAAATCTCAATTAAGTCAACTTTGAGGAACTACGGAGGAGAGAATAATCTCATGAAAAAACAGGAAATCTCTACATTGAATGGCAGTATTTTTAGTTTTAAATATTTTATTCATTTATTTACATATTACTTTCAATCTGATCAACAGTTGATCAATGAGAAATTTAGTTTGAACTTAAATTACTACTAGGAATGTCAGTATGTGAGAAAAATTGTGGAAACCATCAGAATCCACTTTCGTAACATCAACTCAATTTACCTACCAACTTTGAAATTTCGCATTCGATCTACAGAATCAGTAGAAGTGCACAAAACCTCAAAAACCACGAAAAAACAATAGAACTGTCGGCGGTTGGAGAAAAAAGTTTATATTGTCAAGAAACACCTCACTAAAATAAACTAAACCACGTTTACATGTTCAACCCATTAACATAATTTTAAAAGTGTTTAGGGGAGCCTTTCCTGACACTCCCTAGGCTTGGAGGTTTATCCTTTTTTTTTGCACTTTTTGGAATAAATCAAGTAGGCTAATAAGTTGATTCTAATGTTTCTTATTCTGATGTAATTTCAAAAATAAAAATTCATTTTCAACACCCTGTATCTCAAAAAAGAATGTCTTGCGAACCCATGCTTGTATAAATTTTTCACTTTTTCACCTTATAAATAACTGCAAAATCATTCTGTAAAATATCGGACACTTATTAAATAATATATAATAATATTATATATATATATATATATATATATATATATATATATATATATATATATATATATAATTTTGAATTTTTTTTTACATTTATATGGTGTAGAGTACTGAGGATGGATATAAATTGATATAGATATGTTTAACAAATTGGTTGTGTATCTACACTGCTGGCCCTTTAATTTGCCTAATATTTTTCAGCACGACTTTAATCAGAAAATAATTATATATTATATATATATAATATATATATATATATATATATATATATATATATATATATATATATATATATATATAACTTTTTGATAATTATTAGCAATAATTTTATTCAAAAGTTGACGTTTTCGCCACGACATTCGTGGCTTTTTCAAAACTT